>JAVVLW010001156.1:0-34000 GCA_034401795.1 Chaetoderma sp. LZ-2023a
GAGACTTGGTCGATACCATGCAAAAATGAGTTTCTTAGGCTCTATTGCACACCTTACTGCAGACACTGGAATTGCTGGAGTGCACATATATGAGCAAGATAGTAGGTAATATCCTGAGGGGAAATCGATTTCCAGGATCCTCAGTGCCATGCTAATGTCACATGTCTTTGGCATACCGGTACGACACCCTACAACAAGTCGGGTGGGAGATTAGCAAGTAGGCACAGTTACAGCAGAGTCTTCTCGTAAAGCTTATGTACCTCAACTGAATCTGACCAAACCACTAGCGAAAAGGCAGATGTCACGCCAATGCCAGAAGTCCTTATTGTTGCAGGAGCACTGTATGATGATATAATGGATGAGTGAATCACATTAGACAGCTTACAGAACTACAAGGTCTTGCAGGCCATCAATCGGAAACTACTGGCAGGTAAAATGCCATGTAGAACCAATGCACAGCCAAGTTGTGGTTGTGATAGCTGAAAATGGTGACTATTTTCCAAACATTCATCAAAGCACAGCAGACTAGTAATTGGCAGCTGCATTTGAAGACGATGCAGGAAATGCTGCCATAGCTGGCAGCTACACGCAACGACAATTATACCAAATCTGTTCACCTGTATTTGCATAACATGGAGAGCCTACTTGAGCAACATTTAGATGCGTACCAGTACTTCCAGGATGGCGTGCGTGTTGGTACAGGATCTGACAGATATTGGACAGGATTGTTACAGGACTTGCTTATAGAGCATGTCTTGATGAGGAGTATTAAAAGTACAGATGGGCTGACAAGAGGACGTGGGATGACGAAAACACTGAGATGCATGGTTGTTTACCAATGCCCACTGATAGATGAACTTGGCCATGTAGGAGCTGACATCAGCAACCTACCTGACGAGTGAACAACACAAAGAGGGGACAGTGCCAAGGCTGTTGAAGGATATGATCTAGTAATCATGCAGAATCCAATTGGCATTGATGAGAAAGCGACTAAACCAACTTTCTTCATTGCAGATGACAGACATTCTGGTATTACCCTGTTTCCACTCACAGTCCACCACACCTAATATATACCCTCAGCCTCATCCCCGGTATTGCACCAAAAATGAATCATGATGCTGGAATATTGCCCTCTTGGGAAGCATACATAGCCGACAAATATGTAACTGTGTTTTGTTCAGGCTATCCTTGGGTACGACACGGCATCACACATATATGTATTGGGAAAGGACGTTGCATTGAAACTAATGCACATCAGTCAAGTGTTACAGGAACAGGCTGAAATATTTAGAGATACAAACAGCACAAAACATGTCATAGCAGTAGGGGAGAATGTCATTGTACAAAAGTCAATCAGGTGCCAAGCTAGATTTCCTCAGAGTGCAACGCTTCCACCAGAAGGTAGGCAGTAGTACATCATGTGTGAAGCCAGACTGCGGTGCTCCTCCCAACCTCAGCAGCTGCCAAATTCCAAAGTATGTGCATCTACCGGTATACACAAGTGGGTGGCACCTGGAGATCATATGAAACTAGAAGACTGAAGATCATATGAACATGATATACATGTTCTGTCAAATATAGATAACAGACAATGAAGCAGCACCCCCCCCCCCCAATAGGACTGCTGGAAGTTGTTAGGCGTTACTCTAATATGGGATGTAGGAACAGATGATGTTTTGCAGGAAGAGTGGGCTAGAAAGATTGCTGTACTGGGTGTGGTCAGTGCAATGCTGTATGTGTTAATGTGTCAAAAGTGCAAGATTATCAAACATATGATGCATAAATCATTGTCAAAGATTATATTAAATTATAGTCAACGGATCTGTGAAGTAATAGTTATCATGGTAATACTCAATGCATAAGTTATGGTCGTCTGCTCCTCGTCACTAGGACATAACATGCCTATATCATAATTATCCGTGCGGACAATATTAATATACACTTTACCATCTGCTGTTAATTAACGACGTCGTGCTTCTACTGAAAAACAATACAATCAGCCTTTTCTATAACTAATGCACTTTATGCCTTAAATTAAGAGGTCGCTAAAGAAATGCAGTCGCTTAATACAACTCGTTTGCTATCTTAAATAGCTTATTATTGCACGATCATTGGTGGTGGCTATGTGTGGTGACTTATACAAATCGTAACGTTCATGTTAGATTGTAAAGATTTATTTTGATATAATGCAATCCATGAGGTTTATTGTTCGAAGTTCCAAAATCAAAATAAAACAGTGAATAGTCAAACCTGTCTATAACGGGCACTGTATGTGCAATCATAGTGTTCTCATAAGCACAGGTTGTCCCTTAATACACATCAATTACGGACAATTCCTGGCAGTTCTTTAAGATGTCTGGTCTTATGACTACACACTTAAAAAAGCTGCCATCTTTTGGTCCCTAAAGGTGCTGCCTGATAAGAATAAGTCTGCATAGAAGTTCAATGTTCCACAGATGTTAGTCACTCTTGTTTATTTATCTACCATTAAAGTATATGGTTAATGTCACAATGATTAAGTTTCGTGAAAATATAGTCAAACATGCAGAGTTAATGCAAATGTGTACGGCAAAATAGATCAGGATAATATTGGATTTTATTGGCAGCCAGTTTGTGTTTAAAAAAATTAAATACATGTATTTCTACTGCAGTCATTTTGTATTATCAATATTTTATATTACATATAGTATACTAGCATCTTGAAAGAATGGAAAAGTTTGGTTAGAAGACAATAAATGGTCACAACTGTTGAATTCTAACATTGGGACCGCCATCTTGGAGTTATGCAAATTAGGAATTGTTCAGCCAGTCAAACACTTGATAAAGTTAGAATGTTATATATAAATATATACCTTACTTATACTAAAGAGCATATTTTAACACCTTTAAGCATTAAAATAGCTTGATTGGAAGTGAAATTAGAACAAAACGATGTAATCATAAATACGGTGGCGGCTATCTTGGATTTATGCAAATTAGGCACTGTTCCACTACTTCAATTTTGGAACACTTTTAATATATTATTTTATTTGCTTTTCTGAGATGAATGGTGATAAAATAAATTATGTTGAAATTTGTGGTGTGTAATCGCTTCTATTTATTGCTGTCTAGAATTGCCTATAGGCGTGGCCATTTCGTGCAGGGGATTGTGGGGCTGTGTCTCACGAGATCTCCATCGATACAAGATCTAATAATTCTTGGCGCGAAGACACGGCTCTGTTTTTAGATTGCTGGATATCATAATTATTGTCTTCATTCGCGTGATTCATGGCGAGTCCTCTTATTTGTTCTGGTCCGACTGTAATAGAGTTAGCGCGGCGATGACTGTGTAATTATTTTAATAACCAGCCAGCGGAACTCCAAATAACTACTCTAAATAAGTACTCTTCTTTTGCTGGAGGACTGCATACAAAACATGTTTATCATTCCTTCTGCAGATGAAAGTAGGCTACTCAAGCACATGGCCACTCACGGTGTCTCTTATATGTCCACTTTAGCACTCTATCAAACTGACCACAAATGGCTTCTTGCGGTGATCGTGAGAAATGTCCATTTGCATTAGCTACTCGCCGGAGAACTTGTTTTGAAAGTTTACCACTGGAATGACTGGTTGGATAAACGATCCTATAATTCCAGTAGTAAATTGCAAAAGGAAAACCACAACAGTCTCTTGGACAGCAATTAGACATAGGACATTTTCTATGATATTGGATTTTTCTGATCTGTTTCTGCAGTATATGCCATCATAATTATTTAGGTCAGATGTATGTATGTCTTTACCGTTTAATCAACATCGTGTTGAATATTTTAAAACTAATTTGACCTGGCGTTGTTGCTGCCAGAGGCAGCAAACCTTTAAAAGCACCCAGTCAAATTAGTTTCAAAATAGTCATCAGCTTACCTGTATAGTTAATTTGAAATTGGAAGTCTGGGAATTCATTATTCAGCGTATATACATCGATTCCAACACGCAAAAAAGGGGTGGAGCTTATCTAGAAATAGGCATGGCATACCTAGAAATGGATCCCTCTATTGAAATTGGCATGAGCAAATTCAGCATTACGGGCTAATACCACTTGTTAATGCGTGGTCCACACAATATGGACCACTTGTATTAAGAGAGCACCCGTATTTATAGCTCCTATATTTTAACAAGGCCAATCATAGATTGTAGACCCTTGCCATCCCGAACGCACGTAGACCCGAATACAATACACTCATCCTCTGACGGAGCGAGGGTAATTAATACCACTTGCTAATTGGCCTTTTCAAGTTGTCTATCCATCATATTACGTCATATGACGTCGTAATTAAGTAAGTGACGCATAGGATAACATCATAATAATGACATCATGACTGACTCGATTTAGTCCATCTTAAATGCTTAATAATCTGACACGTTGTACGAATTGTATGCTTTTGTTATTTAATAAAAATGCTGTTGAATATTTTGAAAAAAATTGGACTGGGCGCTGTTGCTACCATAGGCAGCAACAGGACCCAGTCAATTTAGTGTCAAAATATTCCATAGCTTACCTGTATATTTTTCTTGAAATTTATCATCTAGAAGATCAGAAATCCATCGATCCCAACTCGAGAGTGGTATGGGTGGAGTTTAGCTAGAGATGGGCAGGGCATAGCTAAACTGGAAAGGTCCATTGTATTAATAAACCACCACATCTTAAATGATGGTGTATTCCTGGTTTTCGGTGCCCTACTTTCCGTAATATGGTCGGTTCCAGAACTTCGCTCACATAGACGTATAGGAGTTTGAATATGCGAGTCTTCTTCTTCTTTTCGTTCGCTGATCATACCGCCAGTCCTGTAAGTGACTATCGACATGATCATAAGTGTTAAGTGCGTGGACCCATGGTTTATTAGAGTGCGCCGTGCGGCCTGGAACCTCCGTCTTCAGCACTCGAGGTTTCTGTCAGGGTTACCTCACCCTTACCTCCTTTAGTCGCCTCTTACGACACGCAGAGGATACGGAAGGTGTATTCTAAGCCCCACCTACAGGGCAAATATGCTAGTTACATTGGGAATTTAAAAGAATTCGAACGTGAAGTATTTTCGTAGTATGCGATTTCATCGCATAAATTTGTTCCAATGTTGGCAGATCTGTGGTTTTCAATACCCTACCATCTGCAATATGTGTGGCTACATAATTTCACCCATATGGTTAGATAGGGATATGAATACGCTAATGAATCTTGAGATTTCTACCACGTAGTAATTTCGTAATATTCACTTTAGTAGCCACGGACAGTTGTCAAATACCAACAATTTACTATATTCGGTATTAGAATCTCAGTTCTCGGTTTGTAATCATTTTTTTACATATAGCTGTATATAACTGAATATGTACTACTGCTTTTGCATGATTCTACCATCAAAAAATGTGGTAATATGTAGTTACATATTCGCCATATGGCCCCGTTGTAATATGGTTGGTTCACATTCACCACATTCAGATAGGTGTCGATATGTCGTGACATATCGCTCATAATGGGTTCGGCCCAGAATATCACCCATATATTTAGATAGGTATAGGCATAAGCTTACGACGTAGTGAGATTTAAAAATTTCGTAATGTAAATAAGCTGAAAGTTAGGCTAATTCATGGTTTTCATTGCAATACGTTCACTCCCAGAATTTCACCCACAAATACTTATAGGAAATATGCTAGTTGTATTCCGAATTAAAAAAAATTCTACAGGAACGTAATTTCATAGTACACAATTCCATACCGAAAATTGGCGCAAATTCTGTCAGATCAACGATTTTCTATACCACACTGGTTGCAATAGGTTCGACCCCAGAAATTCACCCATATGGTTAGATACGTATATGAATACGCTAATAAAGTATCAAAGGTTTAAAACAAATTTACTATACAGTAATTTCGTCATATGCAATTTAGTAGTGGCACACCATTGTCAAATTTCAATAATGTACTATATTCGGTACCAGAATATCTCTACATGCCTTGTAGCCAGTTTTCGAACATAAGGCCATGTAGAACTCACTATGTGCTCGTGCTGTGCGAAATATTGTAATAATTCTACCACTAACTATTTATTATAGTAATGTGAAAATATTTCTATATCTCCCATATTATTAGCCACGTGTACAGGTAGAACCTGACTTATCAGTCTAATATCCTAACATTTGTCCATATGGTCAACAAAATCGTCATCATTACAACGGCTGAGGCCGATTTTGGCCTTTTTGTCGAGAAAAAATATTTGATTTAATAGTTTGTCACTGTTTCCAGTAAAGATATGGTTTAATAGGTGACATAGATACAATAGCTAAATGAAACAGATCATGATGTCGTAGCTGTCTCCCACTGGGTCTTCAGTCAGAATGTTTTCTACTATATCAGTTTCATTGGAGAAAACTGGGGTCACCGTATTCGTTCTATCCTGGCCACTTAACTTTGTTGAAAAGGTTATCTGTCGGTACAGATCAGGATCCTGTGTTGCATCAAAATATACTTGCTTTGTGCATTTCACTAGCATTGCAGTGTATATTTCACCAATATATTTCCGGGTAATAAGCTCTTCACGTCTGTTTAAGAAGGTATCAAGATTTAGGTTTAATATATTCTTTACAGTCTTCTTTAATCTGTTTGAATGGGTGGCAGTGTCTGTACTGCTTCTTGCGCCGATTTTCTACTGACTGGGTTGCCAGTTCTGTTGATTTCTTTATCTTTAAAAGTTGTTAATACCTAATGATCCAAATTTGATCTGTTACGTTCTGTTGATGCATTAGTGCAATTTTCTCATCACTGGCTGCTCTTAATTTTGTCTGTTCCTCTCTCTGTTAAGGAGTTTGGCCAGGAGAAAAAGGATGGATGGAAAAATTGTTGGACTGACCAAAATATAAGCTACTTTTCCTAGCCCATAGCTAGTACTGCCCATATCTTTTTGCAAGAAATATTCCTTCTTTTGTGGTATTGTCCGCCTATATTTTTGTCATGAGTGGCTTGTATGCCTTTATATAACTTCGTTTTTTCATGAAACAGTTGAGTTTATTCTCAGAATTATAATAACCTCAGGGCACGCTATTTACCATTTATGCCTTGCATCAATATGTGTACCGGTACTTGTTTCATATATTGATTGGACTAAACAATGACGCTCCTAATATCTCACTGATTAAATCGGGGCATGACCCTTCTGTCGTTGACAATGACATTCTAGAATCTGGGGATATACCACCTGTGTCTCAAAATATAACTTTACTTGATTCATGTGATGAAGATGGTACGGACACAGACAGTATGTCTGTTGTTTCAGAAATATCTGATATAACAGATTTTTCTGAATCAAGGGAGGTAAGCCAATCCCTGGGTGATATTAAATCATTCATTGAAAGCTTAAAGTACAGTAAGAAGGTTGTTGAGCGATGCCAAAGAATACCAACCTAATTTAAAGCTTTTAATGCACCAGATGTTTCGTCTAAAGAAGCCAGGTTTTGAGGCCTCTTTCAGATCTCGTGTAAGTAAAATTGTAGCAAAGTTGCATCGTAATTTGAAAAATTAATCAGTTGTAACCTCTAGATTTTTGTTAACGATTAATTTATTGTCTTATTATTGGATAATTCATTATGGATAATTTTCACATATTTTTTGTATTTTTACAATTACATTGTAGCATGACATCTATCTCATTTGTATCAATCAATATGAGCGGTTGTCTAGATTCTTTTAAACGCTTTCGCATTGTCAATGTACTATGGTCAGAGCTTCTTGCTGATGTTATAGATGAATCATTGTGGAGATTAATATGGAGGGGCGAAGCGGTTTTCCCCATTTTAACAGTAACAATGCTGGCGTGGCCATACTTTTAAAGTCTAAGCTTGATGTTCAAATTATTACAACTATTAACATTGTACCTGGCAGAATTTTACATAGCACAGTTAAGATTCGTGATGATTATTATTATTTAATAAATGTTTACACTCCTACAGAATGCCATGAAAAGATAAAGTGCATAGAAGCGTTGAGAGGTCATATATCTTCATTGAGAGAGTCATATCCAATAATTGTAGGGGATGACTTTAATTGTACACTAGACCACGGGAAAGATAGGACGTCTGAGGTTGAACCGCATCCACCAGCTGCTAAAGCACCACAATCAACGATTAATTGTCAAAAATTCACCGATGTGTTTAGATCGTTATACCCTTTTTCAAAGATATTTACGTGGAGTAGATCTGATGGTATGTCTTTCAGATTAGATAGGTTTTATATTTCTAGTCATTATAAACAATTTGTCAAGTCATGTATAACGGTGCCTTGTAATGACTCCGATCACTGCTATGTTAAGTTTACATTTCAGCTCAAATCCGCGAAATGGAAAAGTGCGTATTGATGTCTAAATACTGAATTGTTAAAGGACAAACATTATTGCAATTTAATCACTGTCTTTTGGGGAACATGGAGGGGAAAAAGGTCAAATTTTGATTGCTTACGGAAATGGTGGGATATGGACTGATTTGAACACAGTTCCTTATTCACATTAGAAATATTCGACACATTCGGTTTTTTCACGGTGGTAACAGAAACGGTGTAAGTCTCACGCTGGTCGGTAGACCACCGGATTGTGTGCATGTTTGATGTTTAGTAATATGAATAGGCTACATTCGGGCCATATTTTAAAAAAAAAATCCCGGAAATAATATTGTAGCGTACAAAAGAGTAGTGAAAAACATGAAAAATCGCCCGCAATTGCCTATATAAGGGACTATGTTGTCGGAATCGGCCATTGCCTCAGATTTTCATACATAGCTATCGACATGCAAAAATTTAGAAAGTTCTATCTCCATTATTTTTAGCAATGGAGGTCTGATTACCGTAAATCTTAATGGAATTCCATTCACAGGCGTATTTATGGCGCCATACTGTCTGAACCGGCCATTACCCCAGATTTTAGACCAAACACATCGATAGCGCTCCCAAAGAACTACAGACATGCAAAAAATTAGAAAGTTCTATCTCCATTATTTTTAGCAATGGAGGTCTGATTATCGTAAATCTTAATGGAATTCCGTTCACAGGCGTATTTATGGCGGCATGCTGTCTGAACCGGCCATTACCCCAGATAGTAGACCAGACAGGTTGATAGGGTTCAGAAAGAACTATCGACATGCAAAAAATTGGAAAGTTCTATCTCCATTATTTTTAGCAATACACGTTTCTTTCTGATATATCCGAATGTGTCGAATGTGAATTAGATAAATATTCGATACATTCAGTTTTTTCACGGTGGTAATAGAAACGGTGTAAGTCTCGCGGTGGTCGGTCGACCACACGATTGCTTGGACGTCTGATGTTTAGTAATATGAATAGGCTACATTCGAGGCATATTTAAAAAAAAAATCCCGGAAATAATATTGTAGCGTACAAAAGAGTAGTGAAAAACATGAAAAATCGCCCGCAATTGCCTATATAAGGGACTATGTTGTCTGAATCGGCCATTACCTCAGATTTTCATACATAGCAATCGATAGCGCTCTCAAAGACCTATCGACATGCAAAAAATTAGAAAGATCTATCTCCATTATTTTTGGCAATGGAGGTCTGATTATCGTAAATCTTAATGGAATTCCGTTCACAGGCGTATTTATGGCGGAATTCTGTCTGAACCGGCCATTACCCCAGATAGTAGACCAGACAGGTTGATAGGGTTCAGAAAGAACTATCGACATGCAAAAAATTGGAAAGTTCTATCTCCATTATTTTTAGAAATGGAGGTCTGATTACCGTAATTCTTAATGGAATTCCGTTCACAGGTGTATTTTAGGCGCCATACTGTCTGAACCGGCCATTACCCCAGATTTTAGACCAAACACATCGATAGCGCTCCCAAAGAACTACAGACATGAAAAAAATTAGAAAGTTCTATCGCCATTATTTTTAGCAATGGCGTCTGATTATCGTAAATATTAATGGAATTCCGTTCACAGGTGTATTTTTGGCGCCACACTGTCTGAACTGGCCATTTAACCCAGATTTTAGACCAAACAGATCGATAGTGCTCCCAAAGAACTACAGACATGCAAAAAATTGGAAAGTTCTATCTCCATTATTTTTAGCAATACACGTTTCTTTCTGATATATCCGAATGTGTCGAATGTGAATTAGATAAATATTCGATACATTCAGTTTTTTCACGGTGGTAATAGAAACGGTGTAAGTCTCGCGGTGGTCGGTCGACCACACGATTGCTTGGACGTCTGATGTTTAGTAATATGAATAGGCTACATTCGAGGCATATTTTAAAAAAAAAATCCCGGAAATAATATTGTAGCGTACAAAAGAGTAGTGAAAAACATGAAAAATCGCCCGCAATTGCCTATATAAGGGACTATGTTGTCGGAATCGGCCATTGCCTCAGATTTTCATACATAGCTATCGACATGCAAAAAATTAGAAAGTTCTATCTCCATTATTTTTAGCAATGGAGGTCTGATTACCGTAAATCTTAATGGAATTCCATTCACAGGCCTATTTATGGCGCCATACTGTCTGAACCGGCCATTACCCCAGATTTTAGACCAAACACATCGATAGCGCTCCCAAAGAACTACAGACATGCAAAAAATTAGAAAGTTCTATCTCCATTATTTTTAGCAATGGAGGTCTGATTATCGTAAATCTTAATGGAATTCCGTGCACAGGTGTATTTTTGGCGCCACACTGTCTGAACTGGCCATTTAACCCAGATTTTAGACCAAAGAGATCGCTAGTGCTCCCAAAGAACTACAGACATGCAAAAAATTGGAAAGTTCTATCTCCATTATTTTTAGCAATACACGTTTCTTTCCGATATATCCGAATGTGTCGAATGTCAATTAGATAAACATTCGACACATTCGGTTTTTTCACGGTGTTAATAGAAACGGTGTAAGTCTCGCGGTGGTCGGTCGACCACACGATTGCTTGGACGTCTGATGTTTAATAATATGAATAGGCTACATTCGAGGCATATTTGAAAAAAAAATCATGGAAATAATATTGTAGCGTACAAAAGAGTAGTGAAAAACATGAAAAATCGCCCGCAATTGCCTATATAAGGGACTATGTTGTCTGAATCGGCCATTACCTCAGATTTTCATACATAGCAATCGATAGCGCTCGCAAAGAACTATCGACATGCAAAAAATTAGAAAGTTCTATCGCCATTATCTTTAGCAATGGAGGTCTGATTACCGTAAATCTTAATGGAATTCCATTCACAGTCGTATTTATGGCGCCATACTGTCTGAACCGGCCATTACCCCAGATTTTAGACCAAACACATCGATAGCGCTCCCAAAGAACTACAGACATGCACAAAATTAGAAAGTTCTATCTCCATTATTTTTAGCAATGGAGGTCTGATTACCGTAAATCTTAATGGAATTCCATTCACAGGCGTATTTATGGCGCCATACTGTCTGAACCGGCCATTACCCCAGATTTTAGACCAAACACATCGATAGCGCTCCCAAAGAACTACAGACATGCAAAAAATTAGAAAGTTCTATCTCCATTATTTTTAGCAATGGAGGTCTGATTATCGTAAATCTTAATGGAATTCCGTTCACAGGTGTATTTTTGGCGCCACACTGTCTGAACTGGCCATTTAACCCAGATTTTAGACCAAAGAGATCGCTAGTGCTCCCAAAGAACTACAGACATGCAAAAAATTGGAAAGTTCTATTCCATTATTTTTAGCAATACACGTTTCTTTCCGATATATCCGAATGTGTCGAATGTCAATTAGATAAACATTCGACACATTCGGTTTTTTCACGGTGTTAATAGAAACGGTGTAAGTCTCGCGGTGGTCGGTCGACCACACGATTGCTTGGACGTCTGATGTTTAGTAATATGAATAGGCTACATTCGAGCCATATTTAAAAAAAAAATCATGGAAATAATATTGTAGCATACAAAAGAGTAGTGAAAAACATGAAAAATCGCCCGCAATTGCCTATATAAGGGACTATGTTGTCTGAATCGGCCATTACCTCAGATTTTCATACATAGCAATCGATAGCGCTCTCAAAGACCTATCGACATGCAAACAATTAGAAAGATCTATCTCCATTATTTTTAGCAATGGAGGTCTGATTATCGTAAATCTTAATGGAATTCCGTTCACAGTCGTATTTATGGCGGCATTCTGTCTGAACCGGCCATTACCCCAGATAGTAGACCAGACAGGTTGATAGGGTTCATAAAGAACTATCGACATGCAAAAAATTGGAAAGTTCTATCTCCATTATTTTTAGACATGGAGGTCTGATTACCGTAATTCTTAATGGAATTCCGTTCACAGGTGTATTTTAGGCGCCACACTGTCTGAACCGGCCATTACCCCAGATTTTAGACCAAACACATCGATAGCGCTCCCAAAGAACTACAGACATGAAAAAAATTAGAAAGTTCTATCGCCATTATTTTTAGCAATGGAGGTCTGATTATCGTAAATATTAATGGAATTCCGTTCACAGGTGTATTTTTGGCGCCACACTGTCTGAACTGGCCATTTAACCCAGATTTTAGACTAAACAGATCGATAGTGCTCCCAAAGAACTACAGACATGCAAAAAATTGGAAAGTTCTATCTCCATTATTTTTAGCAATACACGTTTCTTTCCGATATATCCGAATGTGTCGAATGTCAATTAGATAAACATTCGACACATTCGGTTTTTTCACGGTGTTAATAGAAACGGTGTAAGTCTCGCGGTGGTCGGTCGACCACACGATTGCTTGGACGTCTGATGTTTAGTAATATGAATAGGCTACATTCGAGGCATATTAAAAAAAAAAATCATGGAAATAATATTGTAGCGTACAAAAGAGTAGTGAAAAACATGAAAAATCGCCCGCAATTGCCTATATAAGGGACTATGTTGTCTGAATCGGCCATTACCTCAGATTTTCATACATAGCAATCGATAGCGCTCGCAAAGAACTATCGACATGCAAAAAATTAGAAAGTTCTATCGCCATTATTTTTAGCAATGGAGGTCTGATTATCGTAAATCTTAATGGAATTCCGTTCACAGGTGTATTTTTGGCGCCACACTGTCTGAACTGGCCATTTAACCCAGATTTTAGACCAAACAGATCGATAGCGCTCCCAAAGAACTACAGACATGCAAAAAATTAGAAAGTTCTATCTCCATTATTTTTAGCAATGGAGGTCTGATTATCGTAAATCTTAATGGAATCCCGTTCACAGGTGTATTTTAGGCGCCACACTGTCTGAACTGGCCATTTAACCCAGATTTTAGACTAAAGAGATCGATAGAGCTCCCAAAGAACTACAGACATGCAAAAAATTGGAAAGTTCTATTCCATTATTTTTAGCAATACACGTTTCTTTTGGATATATCCGAATGTGTCGAATGTCAATTAGATAAACATTCGACACGTTCGGTTTTTTCACGGTGGTAATAGAAACGGTGTAAGTCTCGCGGTGGTCGGTCGACCACACGATTGCTTGGACGTCTGATGTTTAGTAATATGAATAGGCTACATTCGAGCCATATTTAAAAAAAAAATCAGGGAAATAATATTGTAGCATACAAAAGAGTAGTGAAAAACATGAAAAATCTCCCGAAATTGCCTATATAAGGGACTATGTTGTCTGAATCGGCCATTACCTCAGATTTTCATACATAGCAATCGATAGCGCTCTCAAAGACCTATCGACATGCAAAAAATTAGAAAGATCTATCTCCATTATTTTTAGCAATGGAGGTCTGATTATCGTAAATCTTAATGGAATTCCGTTCACAGGCGTATTTATCGCGGCATTCTGTCTGAACCGGCCATTACCCCCAGATAGTAGACCAGACAGGTTGATAGGGTTCATAAAGAACTATCGACATGCAAAAAATTGGAAAGTTCTATCTCCATTATTTTTAGACATGGAGGTCTGATTACCGTAATTCTTAATGGAATTCCGTTCACAGGTGTATTTTAGGCGCCACACTGTCTGAACCGGCCATTACCCCAGATTTTAGACCAAACACATCGATAGCGCTCCCAAAGAACTACAGACATGAAAAAAATTAGAAAGTTCTATCGCCATTATTTTTAGCAATGGAGGTCTGATTATCGTAAATATTAATGGAATTCCGTTCACAGGTGTATTTTTGGCGCCACACTGTCTGAACTGGCCATTTAACCCAGATTTTAGACTAAACAGATCGATAGTGCTCCCAAAGAACTACAGACATGCAAAAAATTGGAAAGTTCTATCTCCATTATTTTTAGCAATACACGTTTCTTTCCGATATATCCGAATGTGTCGAATGTCAATTAGATACACATTCGACACATTCGGGTTTTTCACGGTGTTAATAGAAACGGTGTAAGTCTCGCGGTGGTCGGTCGACCACACGATTGCTTGGACGTCTGATGTTTAGTAATATGAATAGGCTACATTCGAGGCATATTTTAAAAAAAACATCCCGGAAATAATATTGTAGCGTACAAAAGAGTAGTGAAAAACATGAAAAATCGCCCGCAATTGCCTATATAAGGGGACTATGTTGTCGGAATCGGCCATTGCCTCAGATTTTCATACATAGCTATCGACATGCAAAAAATTAGAAAGTTCTATCTCCATTATTTTTAGCAATTGAGGTCTGATTACCGTAAATCTTAATGGAATTCCATTCACAGGCGTATTTATGGCGCCATACTGTCTGAACCGGCCATTACCCCAGATTTTAGACCAAACACATCGATAGCGCTCCCAAAGAACTACAGACATGCAAAAAATTAGAAAGTTCTATCTCCATTATTTTTAGCAATGGAGGTCTGATTATCGTAAATCTTAATGGAATTCCGTTCACAGGTGTATTTTTGGCGCCACACTGTCTGAACTGGCCATTTAACCCAGATTTTAGACCAAAGAGATCGCTAGTGCTCCCAAAGAACTACAGACATGCAAAAAATTGGAAAGTTCTATCTCCATTATTTTTAGCAATACACGTTTCTTTCCGATATATCCGAATGTGTCGAATGTCAATTAGATAAACATTCGACACATTCGTTTTTTTCACGGTGTTAATAGAAACGGTGTAAGTCTCGCGGTGGTCGGTCGACCACACGATTGCTTGGACGTCTGATGTTTAGTAATATGAATAGGCTACATTCGAGCCATATTTAAAAAAAAAATCATGGAAATAATATTGTAGCGTACAAAAGAGTAGTGAAAAACATGAAAAATTGCCCGAAATTGCCTATATAAGGGACTATGTTGTCTGAATCGGCCATTACCTCAGATTTTCATACATAGCAATCGATAGCGCTCGCAAAGAACTATCGACATGCAAAAAATTAGAAAGTTCTATCGCCATTATCTTTAGCAATGGAGGTCTGATTACCGTAAATCTTAATGGAATTCCATTCACAGTCGTATTTATGGCGCCATACTGTCTGAACCGGCCATTACCCCAGATTTTAGACCAAACACATCGATAGCGCTCCCAAAGAACTACAGACATGCAAAAAATTAGAAAGTTCTATCTCCATTATTTTTAGCAATGGAGGTCTGATTATCGTAAATCTTAATGGAATTCCGTTCACAGGCGTATTTATGGCGGCATGCTGTCTGAACCGGCCATTACCCCAGATAGTAGACCAGACAGGTTGATAGGGTTCAGAAAGAACTATCGACATGCAAAAAATTGGAAAGTTCTATCTCCATTATTTTTAGCAATACACGTTTCTTTCTGATATATCCGAATGTGTCGAATGTGAATTAGATAAATATTCGATACATTCAGTTTTTTCACGGTGGTAATAGAAACGGTGTAAGTCTCGCGGTGGTCGGTCGACCACACGATTGCTTGGACGTCTGATGTTTAGTAATATGAATAGGCTACATTCGAGGCATATTTAAAAAAAAAATCCCGGAAATAATATTGTAGCGTACAAAAGAGTAGTGAAAAACATGAAAAATCGCCCGCAATTGCCTATATAAGGGACTATGTTGTCTGAATCGGCCATTACCTCAGATTTTCATACATAGCAATCGATAGCGCTCTCAAAGACCTATCGACATGCAAAAAATTAGAAAGATCTATCTCCATTATTTTTGGCAATGGAGGTCTGATTATCGTAAATCTTAATGGAATTCCGTTCACAGGCGTATTTATGGCGGAATTCTGTCTGAACCGGCCATTACCCCAGATAGTAGACCAGACAGGTTGATAGGGTTCAGAAAGAACTATCGACATGCAAAAAATTGGAAAGTTCTATCTCCATTATTTTTAGAAATGGAGGTCTGATTACCGTAATTCTTAATGGAATTCCGTTCACAGGTGTATTTTAGGCGCCATACTGTCTGAACCGGCCATTACCCCAGATTTTAGACCAAACACATCGATAGCGCTCCCAAAGAACTACAGACATGAAAAAAATTAGAAAGTTCTATCGCCATTATTTTTAGCAATGGCGGTCTGATTATCGTAAATATTAATGGAATTCCGTTCACAGGTGTATTTTTGGCGCCACACTGTCTGAACTGGCCATTTAACCCAGATTTTAGACCAAACAGATCGATAGTGCTCCCAAAGAACTACAGACATGCAAAAAATTGGAAAGTTCTATCTCCATTATTTTTAGCAATACACGTTTCTTTCTGATATATCCGAATGTGTCGAATGTGAATTAGATAAATATTCGATACATTCAGTTTTTTCACGGTGGTAATAGAAACGGTGTAAGTCTCGCGGTGGTCGGTCGACCACACGATTGCTTGGACGTCTGATGTTTAGTAATATGAATAGGCTACATTCGAGGCATATTTTTTTTAAAAAATCCCGGAAATAATATTGTAGCGTACAAAAGAGTAGTGAAAAACATGAAAAATCGCCCGCAATTGCCTATATAAGGGACTATGTTGTCGGAATCGGCCATTGCCTCAGATTTTCATACATAGCTATCGACATGCAAAAAATTAGAAAGTTCTATCTCCATTATTTTTAGCAATGGAGGTCTGATTACCGTAAATCTTAATGGAATTCCATTCACAGGCCTATTTATGGCGCCATACTGTCTGAACCGGCCATTACCCCAGATTTTAGACCAAACACATCGATAGCGCTCCCAAAGAACTACAGACATGCAAAAAATTAGAAAGTTCTATCTCCATTATTTTTAGCAATGGAGGTCTGATTATCGTAAATCTTAATGGAATTCCGTGCACAGGTGTATTTTTGGCGCCACACTGTCTGAACTGGCCATTTAACCCAGATTTTAGACCAAAGAGATCGCTAGTGCTCCCAAAGAACTACAGACATGCAAAAAATTGGAAAGTTCTATCTCCATTATTTTTAGCAATACACGTTTCTTTCCGATATATCCGAATGTGTCGAATGTCAATTAGATAAACATTCGACACATTCGGTTTTTTCACGGTGTTAATAGAAACGGTGTAAGTCTCGCGGTGGTCGGTCGACCACACGATTGCTTGGACGTCTGATGTTTAATAATATGAATAGGCTACATTCGAGGCATATTTGAAAAAAAAATCATGGACATAATATTGTAGCGTACAAAAGAGTAGTGAAAAACATGAAAAATCGCCCGCAATTGCCTATATAAGGGACTATGTTGTCTGAATCGGCCATTACCTCAGATTTTCATACATAGCAATCGATAGCGCTCGCAAAGAACTATCGACATGCAAAAAATTAGAAAGTTCTATCGCCATTATCTTTAGCAATGGAGGTCTGATTACCGTAAATCTTAATGGAATTCCATTCACAGTCGTATTTATGGCGCCATACTGTCTGAACCGGCCATTACCCCAGATTTTAGACCAAACACATCGATAGCGCTCCCAAAGAACTACAGACATGCACAAAATTAGAAAGTTCTATCTCCATTATTTTTAGCAATGGAGGTCTGATTACCGTAAATCTTAATGGAATTCCATTCACAGGCGTTTTTATGGCGCCATACTGTCTGAAGCGGCCATTACCCCAGATTTTAGACCAAACACATCGATAGCGCTCCCAAAGAACTACAGACATGCAAAAAATTAGAAAGTTCTATCTCCATTATTTTTAGCAATGGAGGTCTGATTATCGTAAATCTTAATGGAATTCCGTTCACAGGTGTATTTTTGGCGCCACACTGTCTGAACTGGCCATTTAACCCAGATTTTAGACCAAAGAGATCGCTAGTGCTCCCAAAGAACTACAGACATGCAAAAAATTGGAAAGTTCTATCTCCATTATTTTTAGCAATACACGTTTCTTTTGGATATATCCGAATGTGTCGAATGTCAATTAGATAAACATTCGACACGTTCGGTTTTTTCACGGTGGTAATAGAAACGGTGTAAGTCTCGCGGTGGTCGGTCGACCACACGATTGCTTGGACGTCTGATGTTTAGTAATATGAATAGGCTACATTCGAGCCATATTTAAAAAAAAAATCATGGAAATAATATTGTAGCATACAAAAGAGTAGTGAAAAACATGAAAAATCGCCCGAAATTGCCTATATAAGGGACTATGTTGTCTGAATCGGCCATTACCTCAGATTTTCATACATAGCAATCGATAGCGCTCTCAAAGACCTATCGACATGCAAAAAATTAGAAAGATCTATTTCCATTATTTTTAGCAATGGAGGTCTGATTATCGTAAATCTTAATGGAATTCCGTTCACAGGCGTATTTATCGCGGCATTCTGTCTGAACCGGCCATTACCCCCAGATAGTAGACCAGACAGGTTGATAGGGTTCATAAAGAACTATCGACATGCAAAAAATTGGAAAGTTCTATCTCCATTATTTTTAGAAATGGAGGTCTGATTACCGTAATTCTTAATGGAATTCCGTTCACAGGTGTATTTTAGGCGCCATACTGTCTGAACCGGCCATTACCCCAGATTTTAGACCAAACACATCGATAGCGCTCCCAAAGAACTACAGACATGAAAAAAATTAGAAAGTTCTATCGCCATTATTTTTAGCAATGGCGGTCTGATTATCGTAAATATTAATGGAATTCCGTTCACAGGTGTATTTTTGGCGCCACACTGTCTGAACTGGCCATTTAACCCAGATTTTAGACCAAACAGATCGATAGTGCTCCCAAAGAACTACAGACATGCAAAAAATTGGAAAGTTCTATCTCCATTATTTTTAGCAATACACGTTTCTTTCTGATATATCCGAATGTGTCGAATGTGAATTAGATAAATATTCGATACATTCAGTTTTTTCACGGTGGTAATAGAAACGGTGTAAGTCTCGCGGTGGTCGGTCGACCACACGATTTCTTGGACGTCTGATGTTTAGTAATATGAATAGGCTACATTCGAGGCATATTTTTTAAAAAAAATCCCGGAAATAATATTGTAGCGTACAAAAGAGTAGTGAAAAACATGAAAAATCGCCCGCAATTGCCTATATAAGGGACTATGTTGTCGGAATCGGCCATTGCCTCAGATTTTCATACATAGCTATCGACATGCAAAAAATTAGAAAGTTCTATCTCCATTATTTTTAGCAATGGAGGTCTGATTACCGTAAATCTTAATGGAATTCCATTCACAGGCCTATTTATGGCGCCATACTGTCTGAACCGGCCATTACCCCAGATTTTAGACCAAACACATCGATAGCGCTCCCAAAGAACTACAGACATGCAAAAAATTAGAAAGTTCTATCTCCATTATTTTTAGCAATGGAGGTCTGATTATCGTAAATCTTAATGGAATTCCGTGCACAGGTGTATTTTTGGCGCCACACTGTCTGAACTGGCCATTTAACCCAGATTTTAGACCAAAGAGATCGCTAGTGCTCCCAAAGAACTACAGACATGCAAAAAATTGGAAAGTTCTATCTCCATTATTTTTAGCAATACACGTTTCTTTCCGATATATCCGAATGTGTCGAATGTCAATTAGATAAACATTCGACACATTCGGTTTTTTCACGGTGTTAATAGAAACGGTGTAAGTCTCGCGGTGGTCGGTCGACCACACGATTGCTTGGACGTCTGATGTTTAATAATATGAATAGGCTACATTCGAGGCATATTTGAAAAAAAAATCATGGAAATAATATTGTAGCGTACAAAAGAGTAGTGAAAAACATGAAAAATCGCCCGCAATTGCCTATATAAGGGACTATGTTGTCTGAATCGGCCATTACCTCAGATTTTCATACATAGCAATCGATAGCGCTCGCAAAGAACTATCGACATGCAAAAAATTAGAAAGTTCTATCGCCATTATCTTTAGCAATGGAGGTCTGATTACCGTAAATCTTAATGGAATTCCATTCACAGTCGTATTTATGGCGCCATACTGTCTGAACCGGCCATTACCCCAGATTTTAGACCAAACACATCGATAGCGCTCCCAAAGAACTACAGACATGCACAAAATTAGAAAGTTCTATCTCCATTATTTTTAGCAATGGAGGTCTGATTACCGTAAATCTTAATGGAATTCCATTCACAGGCGTATTTATGGCGCCATACTGTCTGAACCGGCCATTACCCCAGATTTTAGACCAAACACATCGATAGCGCTCCCAAAGAACTACAGACATGCAAAAAATTAGAAAGTTCTATCTCCATTATTTTTAGCAATGGAGGTCTGATTATCGTAAATCTTAATGGAATTCCGTTCACAGGTGTATTTTTGGCGCCACACTGTCTGAACTGGCCATTTAACCCAGATTTTAGACCAAAGAGATCGCTAGTGCTCCCAAAGAACTACAGACATGCAAAAAATTGGAAAGTTCTATCTCCATTATTTTTAGCAATACACGTTTCTTTTGGATATATCCGAATGTGTCGAATGTCAATTAGATAAACATTCGACACGTTCGGTTTTTTCACGGTGGTAATAGAAACGGTGTAAGTCTCGCGGTGGTCGGTCGACCACACGATTGCTTGGACGTCTGATGTTTAGTAATATGAATAGGCTACATTCGAGCCATATTTTAAAAAAAAATCATGGAAATAATATTGTAGCATACAAAAGAGTAGTGAAAAACATGAAAAATCGCCCGAAATTGCCTATATAAGGGACTATGTTGTCTGAATCGGCCATTACCTCAGATTTTCATACATAGCAATCGATAGCGCTCTCAAAGACCTATCGACATGCAAAAAATTAGAAAGATCTATTTCCATTATTTTTAGCAATGGAGGTCTGATTATCGTAAATCTTAATGGAATTCCGTTCACAGGCGTATTTATCGCGGCATTCTGTCTGAACCGGCCATTACCCCAGATAGTAGACCAGACAGGTTGATAGGGTTCATAAAGAACTATCGACATGCAAAAAATTGGAAAGTTCTATCTCCATTATTTTTAGAAATGGAGGTCTGATTACCGTAATTCTTAATGGAATTCCGTTCACAGGTGTATTTTAGGCGCCATACTGTCTGAACCGGCCATTACCCCAGATTTTAGACCAAACACATCGATAGCGCTCCCAAAGAACTACAGACATGAAAAAAATTAGAAAGTTCTATCGCCATTATTTTTAGCAATGGAGGTCTGATTATCGTAAATATTAATGGAATTCCGTTCACAGGTGTATTTTTGGCGCCACACTGTCTGAACTGGCCATTTAACCCAGATTTTAGACCAAACAGATCGATAGTGCTCCCAAAGAACTACAGACATGCAAAAAATTGGAAAGTTCTATCTCCATTATTTTTAGCAATACACGTTTCTTTCTGATATATCCGAATGTGTCGAATGTGAATTAGATAAATATTTGATACATTCAGTTTTTTCACGGTGGTAATAGAAACGGTGTAAGTCTCGCGGTGGTCGGTCGACCACACGATTGCTTGGACGTCTGATGTTTAGTAATATGAATAGGCTACATTCGAGGCATATTAAAAAAAAAAGTCATGGAAATAATATTGTAGCGTACAAAAGAGTAGTGAAAAACATGAAAAATCGCCCGCAATTGCCTATATAAGGGACTATGTTGTCGGAATCGGCCATTGCCTCAGATTTTCATACATAGCTATCGACATGCAAAAAATTAGAAAGTTCTATCTCCATTATTTTTAGCAATGGAGGTCTGATTACCGTAAATCTTAATGGAATTCCATTCACAGGCGTATTTATGGCGCCATACTGTCTGAACCGGCCATTACCCCAGATTTTAGACCAAACACATCGATAGCGCTCCCAAAGAACTACAGACATGCAAAAAATTAGAAAGTTCTATCGCCATTATCTTTAGCAATGGAGGTCTGATTACCGTAAATCTTAATGGAATTCCATTCACAGTCGTATTTATGGCGCCATACTGTCTGAACCGGCCATTACCCCAGATTTTAGACCAAACACATCGATAGCGCTCTCAAAGAACTACAGACATGCAAAAAATTAGAAAGTTCTATCTCCATTATTTTTAGCAATGGAGGTCTGATTATCGTAAATCTTAATGGAATCCCGTTCACAGGTGTATTTTAGGCGCCACACTGTCTGAACCGGCCATTTAACCCAGATTTTAGACCAAAGAGATCGATAGAGCTCCCAAAGAACTACAGACATGCAAAAAATTGGAAAGTTCTATTCCATTATTTTTAGCAATACACGTTTCTTTTGAATATATCCGAATGTGTCGAATGTCAATTAGATACACATTCGACACGTTCGGTTTTTTCACGGTGGTAATAGAAACGGTGTAAGTCTCGCGGTGGTCGGTCGACCACACGATTGCTTGGACATCTGATGTTTAGTAATATGAATAGGCTACATTCGAACCATATTAAAAAAAAAAATCATGGAAATAATATTGTAGCATACAAAAGAGTAATGAAAAACATGAAAAATCACCCGAAATTGCCTATATAAGGGACTATGTTGTCTGAATCGGCCATTACCTCAGATTTTCATACATAGCAATCGATAGCGCTCTCAAAGACCTATCGACATGCAAAAAATTAGAAAGATCTATCTCCATTATTTTTAGAAATGGACGTCTGATTACCGTAATTTTTAATGGAATTCCGTTCACAGGCGTATTTATGGCGCGATTCTGTCTGAACCGGCCATTAGCCCAGATTCCAGACCATATAGCTTGATAGGGCTCTCAAAGAACTATCGACATGCAAAAAACTAGAAAGTTCTATCTCCATTATTTTCGTAAATCTGTAATGGAATTCCGTTCACAGGCGTATTTTTGGCGCCTTACTGTCTGAACCGGCCATTACCCCAGATTTTAGACCAAACACATCGATAGCGCTCCCAAAGAACTACAGACATGCAAAAAATTAGAGAGTTCTATCTCCATTAATTTTAGCAATGGAGGTCTGATTATCGTAAATCTTAATGGAATTTCGTTCACAGGTGTATTTTTGGCGCCACACTGTCTGAACTGGCCATTACCCCAGATTTTTTTACCAAACAGATCGATAGTGCTCCCAAAGAACTACAGATATGCAAAAAATTGGAAAGTTCTATCTCCATTTTTTTTTTAGCAATACACGTTTCTTTCTGATATATCCGACTGTGCCGAATGTCAATTAGATAAACATTTGACACATTCGGTTTTTTCACGGTGGTAATAGAAACGGTGTCAGCCTCGCGGTGGTCGGTCGACCACGGGATTGCTTGGATGTCTGATGTTTAGTAATATGAATAGGCTACATTCGAGCCATATTAAAAAAAAATCATGGAAACAATTTGTAGCATACAAAGGCGTAGTGAAAAACATGAAAAATCGCCAACAATTGCCTAATGCGTGGCTGAAAAACTTTGATAGGATTTCTAAGGCAAATCATTGGGGCGCTGCCGGAAAGGCAGAGGTGTTACCAGGAGATGTTAGATAATGGCATAACTCGTCCATCCGTTAGTACGTGGTCAGCTCCTGTATTGCTTGTGCGTAAGAAGGACGGAACAGACCGGTTTGTAGTCGACTACCGTCAGCTAAACTCCGTTTCAAAGAAATTCGTTTATCCCTAGCCATTAATTCAGGACACATTGGACCTATTAGGTGATGCTGGATATTTCACTACGTTAGACATGTCTTCTGGTTATTGGCAGGTGCCAATAAAGGAAGAGGGCAAGGAGAAAACAGCTTTCTCTAGCTTCAATGGACATTATGAATTCAATGTTATGAGCTTTGGGTTATGCAATGCTCCCAGCACATTCCAGAATTTGATGGAACTTTTGCTATCTGGTATCCAGTGGAAGATTTGTTTAGTGTATCTGGACGACATAATTATATATTCTCGTGATTTCGACGAACATATGGTGCATCTTCGACAAGTGCTGGACCGATTCAGGGAAGCCGGATTAAAACTTAATAATAAGAAATGTGTGTTTTGTCAACCTCGGGTCTCATTTCTGGGACATATTGCAACAGCTACAGGTGTAACTCCTAATCCTGCAAAGGTTGACGCCATAACCAAATTCCCTAGGCCAAGAAATCTGACAGAACTTCGCAGCTTTCTAAGTACCATTTCCTATTACAGCCGCTTTATTAATCAGTTTGCTAAGATTGCTAACCCACTTCATCAGTTGTTACGTCAGGAAAGGGCCTTTGATTGGACTGAGGAATGTGAAACTGTGTTTGAAATTCTCTGTTCAGCACTGATTCATGAGCCAATACTTCAGTATCCAGACTTTTCACAGCCATTCATCCTGTATACTGATGCCAGTGGATATGGACTTGGTGCTGTTTTGTCGCAAAGGAAAGAATCCACTGAAGTAGTTGTTGCATATGCAAGCCGTGGATTAAAGAAACATGAACAGAACTACTCAGTAATTGAGAAGGAAACATTAGCTATTGTATGGGCGGTAAAGTATTTCAGACACTATCTTTACGGCCATAAGTTCACAGTTGTGACAGATCATACCCCATTACGTTGGTTAAAGTCCATTAAGGAACCAACAGGTCGCCTTGCTCGTTGGGCTCTTGCATTACAGGAGTATGATATGCAAGTGCAGCACAGGCCGGGTTTACGGCATGGAAATGCTGATGGACTTTCAAGACGACCAGTGGAAGTGGAAAGTGTGCTAGCAGTGACAGAAACTGAAGTACCCCAAGGACTCCAATTAGGCAGAATCAAGGAACTACAATGGCATGATAAGGACATCTTACCAATTATGAGATATATTGAGAAAGGTGAACTTCCAGTTACTTCTACAAAGGCACGGAATGTGGTCAGCGTTTGCACTGATTATGTTTTAGATGATGGTATTCTATACCACATCTGGAGTCCAGGCGCTAAATGAAAACGTCAGCATGTTAGAAAGCAATTAGTCGTTCCAAGATCGCTGGTTGATGGAGTACTGTATTCTTGTCATGATGACATAACCGCTGGACACTTAGGATTTCACAAAACCTACCAGAAAATTCAAGAGAGATTCTTTTGGATAGGAATGTATACTGACGTAGAGTTTTGGTGTAAGTCATGCGTAGACTGTGCTACCAAGAAAACACCTAAAAAAACACCCAAAGGCTCCGATGTTACCGATTCCAGTAGGAGGACCCTTTGATAGAGTAGCTGTAGACGTTTTGGGACCCTTCCCACCGAGTTCCCGAGGAAATCGCTGCATAGTTATATTCAGTGACGATTTGACCAGATGGCCTGAACCATTTTCAGTGTCATCAGCTGATGCTGTCACCACTGCAAAATTATTCGTAGAGGAGATTGTAGCGAGCCATGGATCGCCAAGAACTCTTTTGTCAGATCGCGGATCTAATTTCATGTCAAAAGTAATGTGTGAAATCGTGAAATTAATGAAAACAAGACAAATCCACACTACAGCATACCACCCTGAGATGGATGGTCTTGTGGAACGGTTTAACCATACTCTTACGACGATGCTGTCTATGTACGTAAGTGTACATCAGCGAGACTGGAACGATTTTATTCCATTTGTGTTATTTGCATACCGAACTAGCATTCATGAGACAATGAACGAAACCCCTTTCTACCTCATGTACAGCCGAGACGCTAATCTGCCAATCGATGCCATCCTTAAGAAGCCTGTTGTAACATATTCCACCAGTGACGATTACCATGCAGAAGTTGTCAGTAGGTTAAGAGAAGCCTACATTTTAGTTCGGGAAAATACTCAGTGTGCACAACAAGATCAGAAGCAGAAATACGATGAACATTCTAAAGAAATCGCATATAAAGTTGGTGAAAAGGTGTGGCTGTTTACACCAATATCGCGACCTGGACTATCGACTAAACTACTCCACCCATGGAATGGACCATATCGAATAATGCAGAAAACATCACCAGTGAACTATCGTGTTGAACAAAGTGATGGATATGGCACAAGCCAAATAGTACATGTCAATCGCCTTAAGCGATGTACTGATCCAGTTGAACGACCAATAAGACCTCCAGTAGGAGAGGCAGAGAGTGGTGATTCTTCTTCCAGTGACAGACCTATTGAAGTGCATGATGCCAATGAGCCGGTAGTAACTGATAGCATTCCAGGTGATATTGCGGATATTTATGATTCTGAGCCAACTGAGATACTGGATGTACAACATCAATGTAATGAATCTGGGAAATTGGAAAAGTACTATTTTGTGAGGTGGGCTAGTAACCGTGATGGCACATGGATTCGTGCGGATGACTTAAATGGACCTGACGTGATTCAGCGCTTTGAGGAGTTACATTCCCGGCAACAAAGATGAAACTGGAAATTATAATGTATCTTTCATGTCGCGTTTCATGGATTATATTCGCTTGCAGATTGATTCGGTTAATGGGAATTATGGGAATTTATCGCTCTATTGTTTATAACAGCTTCAAAGAGACAGGATTACTTAACAAATGTATCTAGTGAAATATAATATAGTAGAGGTGTTCATGGAATAATTTACATCGTAAATATTCATCGCCCATCATATTATTCGATTTCTTTGGAAATACTCTTGTCCATCAAGACGAAACAATGGAGATATAGGATGTTTTAATGAATTGCTGTACCATAGTGTCCGAGGACGAACACTTGGATGAGGGGGAGGATTGTAAAAGTTTACAAATTTGTAGCACGCACGCACACACGCACGTACACACATGCATGTACGCACGCACGCATGCGCGCAAGCACGCACACGCCCATACGTCAGGAGGCTATGTTTCCACGGCCACATGTTGGTATTAATGTCTGGAATGACTCTCAGGATCAGTTTGTCTATAGATGAAGTGGTCAGTCAGTGTGACCACTTTATTTGCAATTTGACACTTTAATGGTTGTCTGGTGCATGGATGTGTATGATCTAAGAGAGTGGTTGTAGTTTGAGCATGAAAGGATGACTGATTTGTAATACTGTGGACAGTTGTGATGTGCTCATGCGAGAGGATAGTTGTTGTTATTGTTGTTGGTAGAATTGGTTAGTCGTTTTTAGAGTTGAGTAAGATACCATAGGTGGCTGATTGTTGTGAAGAGTGAGTTTGAATAGTGTAAGAAGTTATAAAACGTATTCATCATAATCAACCGTGTATTCATCTTTATTAATCATAATTATATTGTTTCTAGCATCGTTATGGTATTTATAGTTTTATAAGTTGAAATATTTATTAAATTCGTAGAATAAAATTAGAGATCTAGATTAAAACGTGTATTTTCCTTTAGTGTCGGCCATGGTTAACTAACTAAGTGACGTCATCATCAAATCGCTCGGCCTTACCGACGTCACAAAAGCAATGCCTGGCCAATGCCTAGTCAAGCCTGGAAACAGTCTAGGAAATCCTGGCTACGGCTTACGTAAGGTCAAGCCAAGCATAGCTAAAACCTATGTAACGCCTCCCCAAGCTTAGGTAAATGAATAAGGCCTAGTAAAGCCTGACTAAGGCCTGGGTAAACCTGACGAAGGCATAGGGAAAGCCTGTTCAGGCCTGAAAAGACCTAGGTAATACTAAGCCACTCGTAGCTTAGGCCTAGGTAAGGCCTAGCCAAGCCTAGCTAAGGCTAGCCTATTGCTAGTTACGGCCTAGGTAACCCTAGTTAAGGCTTATCCAAACTTCGATGTTTCAAAAATAGTTTTACACTCCAATATACACAGAGCCATGATAGAGCCAGATTCTGATTATATGGCCACCTCTCAATGTGCTAGTCCTAGGATGCTAATCTCCACCAATGATAAAAATCGCATTCCCTTTAGGGCTTTTAACGGCACAGCCGACACCATCACCTCAAACCCCTGTGATCACTGTGGCCAGTTAGTTGAAATCGTCTCAGTGGAGGAACCCCTCCCCCCCTACACCAGCAAGCACCACACCCCACCTCTCTGCACGACCTTCCTGAACATCTACCCGACCTTTATCTGTGTGCCACCATGGGCCTAAATAGAGGCCAAAAACAGGGTGTACATCATTTATTATACACCTTCAAGGAAAGTTTCTCGCTAGACGATCTAGACCTGAGGGAAACGCACCTTGTATGCCATTCTATAGACACTGGACATAGTCACCCAGTCTGTCAACCTGTTCGGTGTCTCCCGATACACAAGTAGGCAGAGGCCCATAATCAGAGAAAAGAAATGTTGGAGACAGGTGTCATCGAACCTTTCGCTTCTCCATGTGCAAGCCTAAAAATGCTTGCTGGTAAGAAGGGTGGATCATTGCGTTTCTGTACTGATTATGGATGTTTGAATCACCTGAGTGTAAAGGATCCCTATCCTTTACCCAGAATCGATCAGGCTCTGGATTCCTTGGCAGGCGTGCGGTGGTTCTGTACTTTCGACCTGGCAAGTTGCTATTGGCAAGAGGCCATGGACGAGGCCGATTATGAGAAAACGGCATTCACTTGACGTGATGGTCTATTCCAGTTACGGTAAATGCCCTATGGTGTCTGCAATGCCCCTTGAACCTTCAAGCACCTAATGGAACAGGTGCTCTGCAAGCTCCAGTGTAAATCTGCTTGTGCTATCTGGATGACATGATCGTATTTGGGCCCACTTTTCATCAAACTCGGGCAAATTTAGCTGAGATTTTGGAGCGTTTTGTAATGCTAATCTAAAGCTTAGACCAGAAAAGTGCCACTTCTTTAGGAACATGGTTGAGTTCTTTGGCCACGTTGTGTCGGCCGAAGGCATGTACACTTAGCCCGAGAAGATGCGAGCGTTGGCAAGGTGGAAAACACAGCTTCCTCTGGCTTTGTCAGTATTATCGTGCTAAATCCAACATTTTAATGTAATAGCCACTCCCTTATTTCAAAACTCCTATACTTGACTTCATCCTCAACACTGACACCTCTTCGTTTGCCATTGGTTCTATCAAAAATCACCAAGGATGAGACCAAACAAATTTTGGGTTATGGCTCACATACAGTCAGTAAAACTGAAAAATGGTATGCGACCACCAAATGCGACTTATTAGCCACCGTTTATTTCACTAAGTACTACAAGCACTTTTTATATGGAAGACCATTCATGCTCTGTACTGATCACACCTCACTATGCTAGCTTAAAATTCTGTAAAATCTGGAATGCTAGATATAGACGTGGCAGGAATCCCTGCAAGCTTACAACTTCAACATCGTCCATCGGCCTGGCAAATTGCATGGAAACGTTGATGTCATGAGCTGAATCGGACTCGAGGTAAATGACACCGCTGAAATTGCAGCTACACTAAATGATACACATCATTTTCCCACCTTTCCAGAACTAAATTGCAGAAACTGGATGCGGGAAATGCTCATAAATGCATAGTGTACCGACCAACACACACACAGCATATATACGTATGGATTAATGAGGGGGTACGCCCTCTCAAAGAATCTGTCAGCCCATTATCCACTTCAGCTAAATACTATTATCAACGATATACTGAATGCTGACTGTACAGTGACATTCTGTATATCAACGATCACCTCATTATCCCAGTCATACCAAAATATGATTATGGAACAACTACATTATAATTCATGACACTTAGCCGTCGAACATACAACCAAACAGAAAACAGCCAGATTACACTGGATCAATATACACGATAGTGTAACGCCTTAGGTGGCCAAATACATCCCTTGCCAGGACCGATCTATAGCCAATCAACACGTAGCACCACTACAAACCAAAATCATGGGTGCGCCATGGGAACGAGAGGCTATTGATGTGCTTGGTCCCCTAAATACAATCGATGAGGGGAACACATATATCATCATTCTACTGGATTACTTCACGAAGTGCGTAGAAGCATTCACTTTGCCGGACCAAGAAGCATCCACCATGGTGATGGTTCTTGCAAGCAATGTCTTCTGTCAATTTGGTATGCCCCAGGAGCTACACTCTGACCAAGGTACCAACTTTGAGCGCTGTCTGATTGCCGACCTCTGCAAGCCTTTCAATATCATCAAAACTTGCACTATCCCCTATCATCGTGTGTTGACAGGATGGTAGAACTATTTAATCATACTTTAGCCGACATGTTGATGAAGGAAACCCACCTTGATTCTCGGGATTGGGATCTTCGGCCCCCATCTATACTCCTAGCACACTGAACGTCCGTCCACAATAGCACCGTTCTTACCCCTGATAAACTAATGTTAGGCTACAAGTTAGCCTTACCAGTGGACCTAGCTATGTCTAGGATCCCTGGTGAAATGAACTTACCAACATTATATGTAGAACTTATGCATCAACGGATAGAACAGGTACATGAGCTCATACACGACACGTTTCCAACTATGCATTGGCATCAAAAGACGTGGTATGACTGCTGAATACACTGAAACCCCTATGAGGCTGGGAAGATGGTCTGGGTTCACAATAATAAACATTCCGCAAACGTGCATAGTAAACTCAGCTACAAGGTGAAAGGCCCCCTATCAGGTGATAAGTAGGAAGTCAGACATGACCTACTAGCTTCGTGCCTCTGATGGCTTGACCTCAGGCATCCACTTCGATCGGCTAAAACCCTGCATTGGTACAAATCCAGAACCTACACTTGGCCCTGTTTCGCTACTCAACACAGGAACCCGGACCGATGTTTCCCAGGAAACTTGTATGGCCGACATCGAGCACCCGCATGTGGATGCAGGTTCTGCGCCAATCCTACCAAGCCAAGATCCATCCCAAACCACGGTTCGTGATGAGGACGCCGCCGAGATTCTCTCTCGACCCCTCCCTCCTCAGATCAGACATACTAGGTCAGGTAAGCCATATCTAAAGTCCTTTATGTCTGTATTGTCCAAGGAGAAGGATGGGAATATCGTTCCACCTTCTTCTTCCCATTACACACCTCTTCAAGTTATCACACCGATTATCGAGCTACCACAAGCCTTGCTGTTTTGCCGGCTCTGACATCTGTGATCAATGTTTTAGAAGAACAAGTGTCGCCCCGATCCTCTCCATGTTATCCAATACATGGAAAACAAGAAATTCAGCATCTACCCAGTCCATCCCAATACCCAATCCGCCCCCACCATCCACCTATTCCTCCCCCACCAATTCCAACCCATCCCCACCGAGTCCAAATGATGCGTACAACGTCATCGCCGATTTTAAGACATTCACTGTATCCCAACACCCCCACTGGCTTGCTGGTAACTAACCATGCCACTAGCATGGGACTAACCATGCCACTAGCATGGGCGAACTTTGCCCTGTATCAAAGTCAGCACCCAGTTCACCAGCAGATAGATATTGGTCAGGCTGTCGGTTGCCTCTGGGCATGAGTCCAGATGCGATCGCTATCGACTGGGTCACTGGCCGGTTGTCTTGATCATGTCAGTACATCTACCATTTCCAGGTTATGCATGGTCAAGATGGCTCAATATACAGCCAGGCCATGACAAGCGTTCCTATTGCGAGGCATGCCTCTTGTGAGCGAGACATCATCAAAAGTGATGCCTGGGAAGCAGGAGGGTATATGTGTGGAAAGGCGTAACCTGTTACTTGCTGAGCTGAGGTAAAACCAGTCAGTGATGCCAGTACCATGGAAAATGTGTGACCTTCCCAGTATGGGCTATACAGGGCTGCGGCCCCCTGGCAAAATGACCATATAGCCAGCATCCAACACCGTGTCTGCCCAGTCAGACGTCAACTAGGTTGGTTTAGATTCTATCCAGTTATAACTCTCTGAACTGCTAGTTATAGCTCCGTGAATTGGGGTGGGACCCTGTTATAGCTCCCTGAACTAGCAGTTATAGTTCCAGAACTCGGATGGGGCCTTATCCCACAAATATACGAGAAAAGCACCTAGCCTATTCTGCGTCCTGTGTGGAGTACTTGGGCGCCAGAATCGAATCTCTGATAGGTCTATCAGCGCCATATAAACAGCATAACCATGAAGAAAACATTTGTCGATAGGTCAATGATACATACACCGAATCAAAACACTGATACAGTATCAGCGTAGTGGCTGACAGAAACTGATAGGAAATTTCCTCTGGGGGAGATCTCCTTTAAGTGCATATATATCTGCCTTGTATTGTAGGTAGGGCCTAAAGCAAGAGCAATCAGAGTGCAGATCCTCAACCTCTCGTCTTATTCGATTCATTCCAGCTCCTTATTCAGATCACCTATTTCTAGGTCACATGGCCTAAATTTTTTAAAGTGGGTCAATGCGCAGTCGAATTCTACCAACATTACATGTGTTATCATTATATTTGGTCAGTTCTCTGAAGCCTGAGAAGCCAGTTACTTATTCACTTTTAGCCAGCTCTTATTCAGATGACCTATTTCTAGGTCACACGACCTACATTTTTATGTGGCTCAATGCGCAGTCTGATTCTAACAACATTACATGTGTTTTCATTGTATTTGGACAATTTTCAGAAGGATAGGAAACCAGTTACTTATTCGCTTCATCCCAGCTCCTTATTCAGATGACCTATTTCTAGGTCACGTGACCTAAAATCTAAAATCTGGGTCACTACACAGTCGAATTCTAAAAACATAGCAAGTATTTGCATTGGATTTGGTCAATTCTTTGAAGCCTGAGAAGCCAGTTACTTATTCGCTTTTACCCATCTCCTAATTCAGATGACCTATTTCTAGGTCACATGGCCTAAAATTTGTAATCTTGCTCAATGCGCAGTAAGATTCTAGCGACACTACACGTGTTTTCATTGGATTGAATCCTGAGAAGCCAGTTACTTATTCGCTTCTTTGCAGCTCCTTATTCAGATGACCTATTTCTATATCACGTGACCTACATTTTTTAATATGGCTCAATGCGCAGTCGAATTCTAAAAAACATTAGATGTGTTTTCATTGAATTTGGACAATTCTCTGAAGAGTAGGAAGCCAGTAACTTATTCACTACATTCCAGCTCCTTATTCGGATGACCCATTTCTAGGTCATATGACCTACATTTTTTATGTAGGTGAATGCGAAGTCGAATTCTAACAACATTACATGTGTTTGCTTTGGATTTGGTCAATTCTCTGAAGCCCGAGAAGCCAGTTACTTATTCGCTTCTTTGCAGTTCCTTATTCAGATGACCTATCTCTAGGTCACGTCTCCTAAACTTTTAATGTGGCTCAATGCGCAGTCAAATTCTAACAACATTACATGTGTTTGCATTGGATTTGGTCAATTTTCTGAAGCCTCAGAAGCCAGTTACTTATTCACTTTTTCCCAGCGCCTTATTAAGATGACCTATTTCTAGGTCACGTGACCTAAACTTTTTAATGTGTCACCCCTGCTACAAATGCTAGGCCTCAAAGTAGATCTAAGTTCTCTTATCTTGGGTCGGGCGCAGGGGTGTAACACTGTATCTGGGTACCAAGCCAGGTATTTGGAGCGAGTAGCCAACCATAGCATTAAACAACTCATCTTTCATGACAGTTAATATTATGAATATCCGTCATGGTGCTCGCCGTGTGAGTTCCCTCCAGGCATGTGCAGCACCGTGCCCGCCAGCCTCGAAGGGGTCCACCCAAGCTACCGGTGGTAAAGTTCGTGGTCTTTGGAGAGGAAAGAAGAAGGTTGTTCAACCTAAAGTACAAGTAAGCGGACCGCTGACTATCATGCAATGGCATGCTGAAGGAGTTTCTAACAAG
>JAVVLW010001158.1:0-95000 GCA_034401795.1 Chaetoderma sp. LZ-2023a
AAACTCTGGAGGGTTGTGAAGCAGCTTAACGATGAAAACACCAGAGTACCGAACATAACTCTTGAAGAGGATTGTGAAATCAAAACAGGAGAGGCTGCTGCTGAACACTTTGCTTGCATGTTTCAGAAGGTACGCAATCTAGATGTGCCAGTGAGTCGTAACAAAGCTGCAATGAAGTCTGAAAAGGGGAACGGAGAGACACAAATACAATCCGTGGGAATGTATGAGCTTCTGACCATCAGCGAGTTGGAGAAACGCTTGAAAGTTCTGAAAAACAGGAAGTCTCCTGGACCAGATGGAATAACCAATGAGATGTTGAGAAATCTGGGTACTATTGGAAAGCACAAGCTTTTGGAGATTTTCAACCACAGTTGGCACACAAGAGAAGTTCCCCAGTCTTGAAGAGAGGCCAACATGATCCCTGTACTGAAGAAAGGCAAGAATAAATCCAAAGCGGCAAGTTATCGACCTATCAGTCTGACTAGTTGCACTGTCAAAGCCATGGAAAGAATCCTCAACCAGAGACTTCTTCGACATCTTGAAAGCAACAATCTGTTAGCGGATGAACAAAATGGCTTCAGAAAGTGTAGATCTACTGAGGATTAAACAACATATCTGACACAGTCTATTGAGGAGGCGTTCCAAAAGAAAAACCATGCCATCACTGTGTGGGTTGATCTGCAGAAGGCATTTGATAAAGTATGGAAGCATGGACTCCTCCAAAAGCTCAGGACCAGTGATATTTCTGGGAAAATGTACAGCTGGATATGCCAGTATCTCCACAACCGAAAGGCCTCAGTACAGCTGGATGGGACGAGCAGCAAGGAAGTCCTGCTACGACATGGTGTACCTCAGGGTGGTGTAGTATCTCCCACCCTCTTCACGGTATTCATCAATGACCTGGTGAAGAACCTTCCAATGGGAGTCAGAGCTGCATTGTATGCTGACGATCTTGTGGTGTGGAGCATCGAGGAGTATGTGTCAACAGCCAATTACCGCATGTAACTCGCAAATGATCACCTCAATTCTTGGGTTACAAGATGGTTTGTCCAGATCAACAAAGAGAAGACAGTCGCAACTTTATTCACACTATCCACTAAAAAGGAACACAAGATAAGTCTGAAATTTGGTGACTCAGTTCTGCACTTTGATGATGAAGTAACTTATCTTGGTCTGATATTTGACAAAAGACTAACCTGGAAGGCGCAAATCAGAAAAGCTGAAGGCATAGCCAAGCGAAGACTGGCAATTATGCGGAAGCTCTCTGGAACAAAATGGGGAGCTAACATGAAAATTTTGAAACAGGTTTACTCTGGATTAGTTAGGTCAATCATCGAATACGGCTCATCATCATGGATGACAGCTGCTACAATAGGCCGAGATTCAATACGAGAAATTCAAATTGATGCCTCACCATCCCATGCATATGCTGACTCACCAAATGTCTAGAAGCAGGCTCAAAAGGAATAATTTCCTATTAACTTCAAAGAAAATTTAAGGAAACAAGGGGTCGGACATCTTCCCCAGATGTATAAACGTAACTGCTATCCCTGAGAGGGAACCGTGGAAAGCTTCTGAAATAGAAAACACCATTTCAATCTGGCCCACGATTCCAGAGATTGAAAGCAAGGGAGATCAAGCAGAGGTGATAAACAAAGTTCTTGCATTGAGTCATATTGCAGAAACTGCCCTGAGGAAGAGTGGATACATGTTTGTGCAGATGGATCAGCTATCCAGGCTGTCAAGAATGGAGGGACAGGTGCTCACATTCGGTTTCCATGTGGAGATATAACAGATACATGCTTGCCAACAGGGAAGCAGTGTAGCAATTACACTGCAAAAGTCCAGGCACTGATCATAGCTAGCCAAATGCTGATACAACGAAAACCCAGAAATGAAAATATTGTCTTCCTGACAGACTCCCTCTCAGCGCTCCAGGCGCTGGAGAGTGGAAAGGAAAGTACATATTTAATTCATGAAGATCTTACGCAACTGGCTAAGGAGAACAATGTCAACTTACAGTAGATCCCCTCACATTGTGGCATATTAGGAAATGACAAAGCTGATCAACTGGCTAAGAAAGGGTCAAATAAAGAACAATTCAACCGCGAGGTTGAATTTGAAGAACTGAAGCATAACATTAAAGCCACAAGAACGACCAGCAGGCAGCATAATGATGCAATACACAGCCTCCGTAGGGAGGATTAGACATGCATCTTCAGAGTGAGGACTTGTCACAATTGTCTCAATGCATGTGTTCACCATCTCAAGATTACAGACTCTGCACTTTGTGAGTGTCAGCAGGCAGTAGAAACCGCAGAACATCTCTTGCAGCACTGCCAGAGATATGAACAGGCTAGATGAAGTTTCTGGCCTATTGAAGTATCTTTTGAAGAGAAGATCAGAGGAGACAGAGACAGTTTGGTGACCACTTCAGCTTTCATCCACCAAATAAGGAAAACGGTCTAAGATTACGCAAGAAGACCAAATGCGCAGTCAGATTCTGACAAGATTACATGTGTCTTCATTGGGTTTTAATAATTTTCTGAAGGAAAGGAAGCCAGTTTCTTAGTCACTTCATTCCAGCTCCTTATTCAGATGACCTATTTATAGGCCAAGTGGCCTAACAATTTTTACGTGGGTCAATGTGCAGTCGAATTCTAACAAGATTACATGTGTTTGCATTAGATTTGGTCAATTCTCTGAAGCGTAGGAAGCCAGTTACTTATTTGCCTCTTTCCAGCTCTTTATTCAGATGACCCATTTCTAGGTCACGTGGCTTAAATTTTTTAAGTGGGTTAATGTACAGGCGAATTCTAACAACATTACATGTGTTTGCTTTGGATTTGGTCAATTCTCTGAATGCCGAGAAGCCAGTTACTTATTCGCTTCTTTGCAGTTCCTCATTCAGATGACCTATTTCTAGGTCACGTCATTTAAATTTTTTGTGAGTCAACGTGCAGTTGGATTCTAACAACATTACACTTGTTTGCTTTGGATTTGGTAAATTCTCTGAAGCCCGAGAAGCCAGTTACTTATTCGCTTCTTTGAAGCTCTTTATTCAGATGACCTATTTCTAGGTCACGTGACCTGAATTTTTAAATTTGGCTCAATGCGCAGTCGAATTCTAAAAACATTACATGATTTTGCTTTGGATTTGGTCAATTCTCTGAAGCATAGGAAGCCAGTTACTTATTTGCTTCTTTGCAGCTCCTTATTCACATGACCTATTTCTAGGTCACGTGGCCTAATTTTTTTACTATGGCTCAATGCGCAGTCGAATTCTAAAAACATTAGATGTGTTTTCTTTGGATTTGGACAATTCTCTGAAGTGTAGGAAGCCAGTTACTTATTCGCTTCATTCCAGATCCTTATGCAGATGACCCATTTCTAAGTCGCGTGGCTTAAATTTTTAAGTGGGTCAATGCACGGTCGAATTCTAACAACATTACATGTGTTTGCATCAGATTTGGTTAATTCTCTGAAGTCTGCGAAGGCCGTTACTTATTCGCTTTTATCCAGCTCCTTATTCAAATGACATATTTCTAAGTCACGTGGCCTACATTTTTTCATGTGGCTCAATGCGCAGTCGAATTCTAAAAACATTACATGATTTTGCTTTGGATTTTGTCAATTCTCTGAAGCATAGGAAGGCAGTTACTTATTCGCCTCTTTCCAGCTCCTTATTCAGATGACCTATTTCTAGGTCACGTGACCTAAAAAGCTTTACTGTGTCTCAATGCGCAGTGACTCTAACAACATTACATGTGTTTTCATTGGATTTAGACAATTCTTTGAATCGTAGGAAGCCAGTAACTTATTCAGATGACCTATTTCTAGGCCAAGTGGCCTAAATTTTTTATGAAGTGGGTCAATGCGCAGTCGGATTCTAACAACATTCCACGTGTTTGCTTTGGATTTGGCCAATTCTCTTTAGCCTGCGAAGCCAGTTACGTATTCGCATCTTTCTTGCTCCTTATTCAGATGACCTATTTCTAGGCAACGTGACCTAACATTTGTTATGTGGCTCAATGCGCAGTCAGATTCTAACAACATTACATGTGTTTTCATTGGATTTAGACAATTCTCTGAAGCGTAGGAATCCAGTTACTTATTCGCTTCATCCCAGCTCCTTATTCAGATTACCTATTTCTAGGCCACATGAACTAAAATTTTTAATGTGGCTCAATGCGCAGTCAAATTCCAACAACATTATATGTGTTTGGTCAATTCTCTGAAGCGTGAGTAGCCAGTTACATATTCAGGGGTTTTTCAGTTCCTTATTCAGGTACCCTATCTCTACGCCACGTGACTTACACAAATTTTATGTAGGTCAATGTGCAGACGAACTCTAACATCTTGCCACATATTTGCATATTCCTCAATAAGGAACTTGGAACTGGGAATAAGAAGCCAACTTCATGACCGAATAAGCCAGTCAAACAGGTGTATGAATTGTATGTCTTTACTATTTACTAAATATGTCATTGGCAGCAACAGCACTCAGTCAAATTAGTTTGAAATATTAAATAGCGTACCTGTATAGTTTTCTGGAAATTGATAATCAGAGCGTTCCGGAATCGATCGATCACAACACGTGCGAGGTGTGGGTGGAGCTTAGCTAGAGATGGACGGGGCATAACTAAAGCTGGAAAGGTCTATTACTCCAGAAGTAGGTGCCTCATGAAGTGGGTGGGGTGGCTGGGTGGGTGGGGTGGGGTTGTGCATATAAAGGAAGCAACAAATGATGACGTCATAAATAGCTCGGTTATAAACACACAAATATGACGAAATAAAGGCAAAATACACACTTCTAGTTCGTTCCCGAGGCACTCGATCCAGTTTTAGGTATGCCCGCCCATTTCTAGCGAAGCTCCGTCCACGCTTTCTCCCTGCTGGGATCGATCGATCCCTAAACTCCATGAATTTCAATTTTCAGAAAACCATACAGGTAAGCTGTTGAATATTTTAAAACTCAAGTTGAATTAGTTATAGACTCAGATTCAAGATTCAGATTATTGAATAGAAAAGACACACAATTCATACAACGAGACGGACTATAAACTTCATGAGTACTTGTAAATTTCACCACACCTCACTATATTTTATATATTGTTTAACTAGATATCCAGAACAATCCGGTCGTTATGCTTACAGCTAGTCCGTGTCTGCTCTGACAGTGTTTACTTACGGAACAGGCTCCAGCTTTCACGCGATTCCGTTCTTTAATTTTACCCATCTTATCTCATTGTGCAGAAATTTGGGCACCCTTTTACATCAAAGGCATCAATGAACATAACTACATGCAATTAGGAGATAATGTCCCAATCGAAAAGGTCCTAATTATCTTCTGTAAATATATATTGGGAGCTAATAGGAAAGCAATATGCCTTACTCACCACGCTTCTCACACAATCAGCCAACTTTTGGATGAGATTATGTGACATTGACTCTGAGACAATAGTTCATCAAGCCTATATGCACTCGTGTTCCTAATTAGAAGAGGATAACTGGGCTAGCCATTAAAAAAGTCTATGGACTAGTTTTAGCCTCGAAGAAATTTGAAGCAAATAAAAAGACATGTGCTAAATTACTAACTGATGCCATTGAGTTTAGATACAAAATAAAACTGGCCGATCCATGTAAACAGAAATGTCACAGATCGAATTGGTACATCTCAACAGGGTTCTAAACTTAGGTCATACCAAACATTTAAAAGCAAATTTGGCATGGAGCATTATTTACTAACCGACCGCGATTTTTCTAGGCGAAATTTGTTTGTGAGTCAGTGCACATGATCTCCAGATAGAAGATGGGAGACATACAATTCCCAAAACTCCTGTAGAAAAAAAGAGTACGTTCGCTAGGTAACATTCAAGCTGTTGAGAATGAGAGACATTTTATTCTAAAATATCCATTTTACCATAGTGAAAGACAATTGCTATTTAATTACCTTAATGTGTTTGTAAATTTTGCTTCACTCAGTGAACAGGACAAATTTGTGTTCATAATGTCCTACAATTACAGTGACACGGAGGTCTGCACATCGGTACTAAAATATGTCACTGATTATTTCATGAAAAGGAAAAATGCGTTGGCTCCGAAACAATCCACTAACCCACCTCCATCATTAGTAATTGCAATATATAGATCTGATAGGCAACAAATTTTGGTGTAGGTACATTACATCCGTATCATCCTTTTCTATGACGCCTGGGTGAAGAGGTAACATCGTTATCTTCTGTGTCGTAAAATATCATGGTGATTAAACTGTCATGGGATATTGAGATATGGCAAGTGGTGATGCTGCTTCTTTATTCGGTGATCCTGGCGGAGGTTTCAGGCAACAGGCAGGGAAGTTTCCACTGTAACTAATGTACAGTACCTAGCAGAACATTAACTCCAATATTAACTTCAAATTTACACTTACTATGAATGATATGTAGTTTATGCTCATATATTAATGTAACCTCTTACCTTGATAACAGAGCCATCATCCTTAATTCGCGGATGCCATCTTATGTGTGTGTGTGTGTGCGTGCGGGCGGGCGGGCGGGCGGGCGGGCGGGCGTGCGTGCGTGCGTGCGTGCGGGCGGGCGGGCGGGCGGGCGGGCGGGCGGGCGGGCGGGCGTGTTTGTGTATTGTATATATATTTTAGTCATTGTCAACTGTATATCGTATGTACTATTTATGTATATCTATATGCATGTAGATCTTTTGCCAATGATTAATCTGAATCTGAATCGTCAGCCTACAAGTGACGTATCTGATTATGACGATTCAGATTCAGATTGTTTATTGGCACAAAATCTTTTACATGAAGATATAGTCACACATGAAGGGTACACAGACATAATACAGATTACAAGACACACAGTACGAATAGTAAACAACTATGATATAAAAATGCTAATATATTAATAATATATGGCGGCTATATATATATATATATATATATATATATATATATATATATATATATATATATATATATATATATATATATATATATATATATGTGTGTGTGTGTGTGCGTGCGTGCGTGCGTGCGTGCGTGCGTGCGTGCGTGCGTGCGTGCGTGATTTACCAGATAAGTAGACGGATTCAGATTAGATTCAGATTATTTATTGGCACAAAATCTTTTACATGAAGATATAGCCAAACATGACGGTTACACAGATTAGCTTGAATAGTTTTAACTATAATGGCAAATGCAATATGCATATAACTAATATTAATCTGACCTGAAACCGATGCTGCACTAGGCAGCAACAACTCTCAGTAAAATGACGTCATATACTTGACTGATATACTGGACTCCTCTCGTGCATGACGTCAGACTTAGGCAAGAAAGATTATTTATGACGTCATAAAGGGTAGATACTCATTGTAATGAGTCATTCTGAACTTGTATTTCCAGCCAACATACACGTAGACACCCCTAAGTCAGGGTAATAGTCTCGCACGTAGGCCTATCTACAAAAATAGTGTAACTATATAAACTAATTGTTATTTAACAGTGTTTAATTGAATTAGTTTACAGTAGGCCTAGTTTATATCAGAATATGGCAATCAATCAATCAATTTATTGCGATAAAATACCATACATTATGGTGTAGGCATGCAGCGCGATAAAACAAACTTAAAATGACACAATGGCAATGCGTAAAATAACATTAGAGGGATTAAGCTAAAATTTAATTAATATTAAGATTACGATATATATATATATATATATATATATATATATATATATATTATCTAAAACATATATGAAATGGTTATTTATAACAATATAAGGGACCTTTTGGTTGTCTCTGAGTACATTCCACTGGATGGTATAAATCGACCGTTTTAAGAGGCATTTGTCGACAAAATTTAATTGGAGATTTCTACATCACCATCGTTATAGGACATTAGAAAATAAAACTTGTCGTCATCATTCAGAGACGATAAGTCGGTGAATGTATCTAGAGTATTAAATAAGAATTGCCTGTCAATATCATAGGACTGGCAGTTGAGAAGAAAATGTTTCTCATCTTCAATACTGCCAGTTTTGCAAATTTCACAGATCCTCTGCTCAATTGGTTTTATTGGCCTATGGTGCATGTCCAATTCAACTTGAAGGCAGTGTGCACTGATTCTAAGCTTGGTGAATTCTTTACTTTGTAAAGTTGTGGGTATCAAGCAAGCAATTTTAAAGTTTAAAATCTGATTTGAATAGCCCAAAAATAATAATATGACAATAAATTGGCTAAGTTTATGGCGCTAACCTGGCATAATATGACCAGCAAATGTCATGTAATACAATCTAATTTCTGTATAGGCTTAAGCATATAATCCTATAATAAGCCCTATAGATATAATCATGTTATAAGCATATAAGCCCTATAGATATAATCCACAAAGTTATATACAACTTTGTTCCACGAGCAAAGACATAAAAGTCTAATATATTAATATTAATACTGTATGGCGGCTATATAAATGGTCACTCATTATATTTAAATATTGTTTAAATGAAACGATTATTGTGAAATATCACAGCGCGTGTCAACTCAATCAAGCTACCACGCATCAAGAGACACAATATAGAAATTGAGAATGTCCAGTGCAGAATCTCAGTCAAGGTGGGTCAAATATTAACCATAAGAAATTGGGTTTTGTAATGAAACCATGAAGCTCGTCTGATTCTACTGTTACTGTTATTTGAAGAAGGCTAACGAGCTAAATGGCCTAGATGCGGCAGTATGCGCGTATTCGGCCCTATCTCAAGATTCAAGATTCTTTATTTCCATATAGATAAATAATTTATTTTTAAAACGGTATCCACCAAATGCAAGGCCTATGATGTGGTGGACCCTTGACATATAAAATTTATTATAATATTATGGTTATACATATAGCATTTGTATACGACATAGTATAATTACATAGTATAATTATCATTATTTTGATATTTAAACAAATTACGTGTGGTTTATGGCAATTGACAGAACATTTACATAAAAGGGGGATGGCTGGTGGGAGGGGCGCGCCAATCATCGTGCGGCCGTGTTATTATTATTGAACCAATAGTAATACCATTATTAGGGTTCCGAGCAGCTCCGCTTGGAACCCTTTAGAAATTGTACTGATTCTTGTTATTATTATTATTATTATTATTATTATTATTATTATTATTATTATTATTATTATTATTATTATTATTATTCCTTTTCCTCCGTCTTCTACCTCAGAACCACAAGGTCAGCGTTTTTTAAAATGTAGTTCACCATGTGCAGGTATGTCCACAGATGAGGGTTTGAAAGAATCAAGGTAATCCGTCCATAAATGGCTGAGATATGAGCGCGCCAAATTACTTCATAACATATAGCAAATAAAGGTGCTCCTTAATAGAGAGGTCAGATATGATACAGTTTTCGCCATCAAGTAAATTTATGGTGACAATTTGATGATTACTTGGTGATTACAAGTGGATATATTACACTGAATTAATTTCTAGCTGGAAGTTGTTATTGCCTTCTAATTGTCGGTGACTGTCGGCCATCTTTGTACTACCAAGAACTACATGATTATGATTGAGCATCAGAATTAACCCTTTCACTCCTGAATTGTAAGGATTTAAATATTGTTTAAATGAAACGATTATTGTGAAATATCACAGCGCGTGTCAACTCAATCAAGCTACCACGCATCAAGAGACACAATATAGAAATTGAGAATGTCCAGTGCAGAATCTCAGTCAAGGTGGGTCAAATATTAACCATAAGAAATTGGGTTTTGTAATGAAACCATGAAGCTCGTCTGATTCTACTGATTCGTCTGATTCCATTAACCCTTTGGCATAAGTCAGTCTCATTAACCCATTTACTGCTGAATGACAACTCATTGAATTACAAGTCTCGATTAACCCTTTTACTGCTGAATTACAAGTCTCAATTAACCCTTTTACTGCTGAATAGCAAGTGTCAATTAACCATTTTACTGCTGAATCACACGGCTAAATTAACCCTTTTACTGCTGAATCACAAGGCTAAATTAACCCTTATACTGCTGAATTACAAGTCTCAATTAACCATTTTACTGCTGAATTCTTCTACTAATCCTTTTAATGCTAAGTTGCAAATCTTGGCCATTTGCTGCTGAATTAGTATTTTTTGCCCTTATTGGACTTTTCTTTACCGATGTTGACAATTTTTTGATCGTAATTTTCATTTTTTGAGGTAGTTTTTGTAAAAAATGTTATGCTTCTTGATCAATTTTTATCATTTGACACCATTTTCGGTCATTTCTTTTACCGATCTTGACCATGTTTTTCAAATTTTAACCGATTTTGGCCATTGTTTTATCAGTTTCATCGTTTTTACAATTTTGTACAACTTTTTTTTTGTTTTTGTCCGTTTTTGATTATTTTCTGCCAATTTTGGACCTTTTTGAACAATTTTAACAGGTTTTGACCGATTTTGGCCCATTTCTGATCATTTTTTGTAATTTTTATCACTTGGACTACTTTTTTTTTTTAGGGTTTTTGTCCATTTCTTATTATTTTTTGCCAATTTTGGACCTTTTTGACCGATTTTGACCATTTTCCCCCGTTTTCATAATTTTTTATTATTTTTTTGACCATTTTTGTCCTTTTTGAACGATTTGGACCAATTTTTCACATTTCTGTCATTTTTGGTAATTTTTTCCATTTCTGATGCTTTTTGACCATTTTTTCATCATTTTGACTATCCTTTTTGACATTTTTCTGCTGTTTTGACAATTTTTTTCATTTCTGATAATTTTTATACTTTTTTATGGTTCCTGTTCGTTTTTTGTCTTTTTGGGTCATTTTTTATTGTTTTAGCTATTTTGGTCCTTTTTGACCGATTTTTTCAATTTGTTACCATTTTGATTATTTTTTTAAAGTTTTTTTTAACATTTTTGGTCCCTTTCTGATTTCCTCCCCACCCGCACACACACCCCACCACACCCCAGCGTAATGTTACGTGTCGCGGCAAATGATGTACGTAAAAGTACCAAGCACGAGTAGCTCAGACACTGCGCGCAATTCTACGCATCGCTAGCATGTTGGTTCAATGGAACATATTACATTGTCGCAAGTGTAGTTTGTATAGACATCGTGGATGAATGGTATCTCATCCTTGAAGGTGAAAAGTACGAAGTTATATACAATTCTTCACTGTGACAACACAGTGATAGAGAATCTCCCACATTGAGCAGCGACCAGCAGTCATGTCACGAATTGTGGGAAATGTTCAGGATGCGCATGACCGGGCTGAAAAATCAAGCAAATGTTGTAGTGAAGCACCAGGCGGTAAACAAAAGGAAGTATTATGACCTGATAAATTTCCTCTCAATCCACATCAATCATCGTCCTATGGAAAGCTATATCGACGGGTATGACATACATTGCATAATATACAGCACCATCATCACCACCCCCACCCCACCCCTCCAACCCCCACACACACCCCACCACCACCACTACTACAAACCCGTCCCAATCCACTCATCTGTACACCTACCCACACACACAATAGAAAACAATAGCAATCAGAGAATGCAGACCATCGTCCACTCATTTTAAAATGTTGTTTTTTATTTTACAGATTTTATTTGGCTTTTCCGTACTTTTCCATATTTTCTGGACGTTTCACATTTTTTGCAAAATGCCCAAAGTTATTGAATCCCAATGTATAGGCATAACCCTTATTAAACTTTCACGCAAATCAAACAGTAGTTTCCTATATATGCACAGATTCAGAATTTGATCCGATCCGGATCATGGGTCTTCTATTCCGATCACGGCCAGGCATAATAATATCCACACAGTACCCCAGACACGCCCACTCACGTCACTTATTTATAAATTATGAAGAGGAGAAAATGTACAAAACTTCAACTATATATTGCAGTTAACATGCATATATACGCATATGCCATTTTTATGCACTAACATTACCCATACAGTTTTAGAAAATCTATCTATAGCTATTTTAACAAATATTCGGATTTGGAACAGAATGAAGATGAAGATGTAAACTTTTGTAAGGGAGTTACGTTTTGTTGGCGTGGATCAGATTACAGTACGATGCGAAATGCCAATATATTTTTATCAAAAGACAAAACATCAGTAATGATTATGACATCATTAATCAAATGATTACCGGATATTTTATTGCCAAAACGCTTAACCCAAAATGGAAATGATAAAATAGATGTCTAGGGGTAGCTAAATGATTTCCATTATGAATGGTTAACCCTTTTATTCGAGGGAAAGCTTATAGGACCGATTTGATGTAAATTCCAACACTTCCTTATCTTGCTCGATGTATGGAAGCGTGATCTGCATTAGCATTTGAACTTTAACCTATTGATTCAAAAGATGGCTATAATTAAGAGGAAAGTAAACAAAGACAGATTTGAAAAATTAATATTCATTCATTCTTGCTTTCTTTCTGTGATTTGTTATTTAAATCAGTACTGTACGATTGAAATACTTGCTATCAATGATTTTTTATATCAAGATCAATGGTTCTATTGAAGCAGCGTTTCAGAATCTGTAACTGCTGAATTCCTCTATCGACGTTATCTTATGTTGAATATTTATAAGCTCATTTGAACGAAACAAGAACCCTATGCTGACGAAATCACATCTAGATCGAAACAACCATTATCAATCAGTATCGGACTGATCCTGGCTGATCCAATCCCTGTTCTTTCTTTGAGTTTTGATGTTAATCACATCAAATCGATTTTTCGATCTGATGTCACTTATATCAATCCTCAAAGAATATCACAGACGATTTAGTTTACTTGAGAATCATAAATGCTCCTAATTAATGGAAGATGAGATCCGGGCACATCTCCACACACCCCCCCCCCCCCCAATGCAATGGTCGTCACACTAAATAAATTAATTCATTGTTAGCACATCTTGCTAAGCATATCCATCAAATTTCTTAAAGCTAACCGAAGCTAACCATAATTATGTTAAACAAAATAGAAAGATAGACAGACATATCCGTTAATATATAATGTAGTTAATAGTGGCCATAATGTTGTTCATATTATTTACATTAATTGCAGTGTGTGCAACTTTACTGAGCTCAAAGATCTGACAGGTGATACAGCCCTAACTAAGTGCGAGATGATACCAATCGGCTCCAATGAGCAAGTCTGTGTGTATGTGCATGCGTGCGTTCGTGAGTGCAGCAGTGGGGTGTGCCCGTGTTGGTGGGAATGGACGTGTAGAAGATGCAGTAGATGCAATCTGGTTTTTGTAATTGGTTATACCTGAATATGGTCTCATCAAGTATGATTTTAATGGAAAGGCTTCATCACCAACGAAGACGTGTGGGAATGTTATCGGGCATGAAGGCAGTTTTTGGATGTGGTATGTTTAATCTTTCGTCTGCCATCATTTCCCCAAATTCTGATGTAGCAAACACAACCCCATCGCTTTCCTTGCCAAAATGCGCCAGTGTATACCATTATAAATGAGTACTTTGCATCCAGCAATACCATTAGTACAACAGCGGTACATTGTTTGTAATTATAATAATCACTACCGACATTTGCAGGGTCTTTGACCAACCGACCCCACGCAATTGGGAAAGTTCCAACACAGCCAGAAACCCTCAGAAATATCCATCCCAGCATTGCGAGATGATGAAAATCGTACAAATTCAAGAGATAATAATGCCACAAAGTTTGGCATGTTTTGTGGAATAGTTGGTTGACTGTCGCTTTCCCAAAACGATAGGTGTGTGCCACAGACTGTTGGGATTCCCCTGTATCCAATATTCTCAATGTTAACTATAACCTTTCAGCTGGTGCCACGGGATATCGATGAGTTGGATCGTGTTGGATGAGAGGGCCTACACGACACAGAAGTGCATTGAATCTCTCCTTGCTCATGCGGAAATATTGGAAAAGAATGCCTTCATCTAATTCGCGCATATCCTGAACCAAAAACGCAGAATTCCCCTCTTTCTTCTCTTGATTCATTAAGTGGTCGAATGCACCATTTACAATTGCTTCTCTGCTTGTACATTTTAAATAATTTATACAAATCATGCATATCGGCTAAAGCTTCCAAGATGTGGCGAAGAGACTGCACATTGAAAGTATAAACCTATATGACGCACGTTTGTTTGCAGTTGACCACATGTGTCAAGCAAATTATGCAGGTATAAATCACGGCAAGTAATATATGCTCAAGCAACAAATGCTGCGTGACAGCAACGTCAGAAAGTATAAACTAAGCTTAAAAGAAGGGTAATTAAAGATTCAGTTAAACTCCAATTTCTTTTATTTGACATTTATATTTGAATTTACATCTTGACACTGGATGAATACACTTTTAGATATGCTGCACACATCTCTAGCTAAGCTCAGGTCAGGTTTTGCCCATGTTTGGATCGACTGAACCATGAACTCCATGAACTTAATTTCTACAAAGCTATACAGGCAAGCTTTTGACTATTTTAAAACTAATTTGACTGTGTACTGTTACTTCCTATTACGGGCCGTAATTACAAAAGCTGTTTACCTTTATCCGCATGTAAAGCTTAAACAAGGTTTTTAAAAACATATTTTATTGTAACATTTGTACAATGGGATTGGGCACAAGTTCTGGCAACTTAGTTTCGCCTTCTCCCTACAGAATTGTTAGACGGCAGCATATATATACACAATTTATATTTATATTTAAATAATTCAGAAAAAGAGAGAAAGAGCGAGCTCAAATTTACTACACCAGTTACTAATGTTATCATACTCATCACAAGCATGCCAGTGCGATGTATAGCTAAACCTGCCTACAGCGATCACCAACCCTTGTGGGCGTATGACGCAAAGGATAATTTCCACTTGAGATAAACTGCATTAGGTAAGCATATATTTCAGTGATCACATCGTGGTGGTCCATGTGGTGGTCACTATCGGCAGGTGTGACCACGTAAACAAATCAATAATGATCACCATACATACACAAATACACAGTATTAACATTTGACCGCTTTATAGCTAGACAGAGTATACAAAGAACTTTCAATAATGTTAAAACCTATTTGTTTTTCTTATAAAGTTATGTACATCTCTTCATAAATCTTCATTAGTTTCAGTATAAAATTTATTACTTCCCTTCAAGAAAATGTTCAGGGAAATATCTGGGGTAATTTCATAAAGTGAATCAAATAAATCGCGTCTTTCATTTGCCTATCTTGGACATTAAAAAAAGTAATGATAAGAGGTTTCTGGGCTTTGACAGTAAGAGCAGTTGGGGTGTCAAGTAGGTGATATCTGTACAGATCATTGCTTAGTTGGCTGCGATTGTTTCTTAATATAGTTGTTATGATATTGTTGCATCTTTTACCAAATGAATAGTATATGGTGAATTGGTCTTGCATGCGTTGATAAGTTTTTGTAAGATTTGCTTTGAAACCCGCAACTGAAGTGGCTGATTTTAGTGTTATATCTAGGTTATTCCACAATTAGATAACACTACGTATGAAAGAGTGTTTAAATATTTCAAGATGGTGGTTCGGTGGAATAAAATCTTCTGAATTTTTAAGGTTATGGTCTGTGATATCAGCTACCCTTCTAGGAATGATATCTGTTATACAATCGGGGCAATATCCATGTATGATTTTATAGAATAATATGAGTTTCTTTTGCTTACGATGCTCGTGTAAGGGAATTATACCAATCTCTTTATAAAGAATTTCTAAAGGTGTATACTTTGACAAGCCAGTTATTATTCTCATGGCTTTATTTTGAAGCTATTCAAGTCTTTCAGAATCACGGCGAGGGCAATCAACACAAACCTCACTGCTATTTTCGAGCACAGGGCATAAATATGCAGTGTAGATTTTGGATAAAGTGTTCCGTCTTAAAGTATGCTTCATCTGCCTCATGGTAGCTAAGATCTTTGCAGCTTTCTTTGATCTTTGCTCTATTTGAGCAGTCCATTTTAACTCGTTTGAAATGGTTAAGACAAGATACTTAGATTTGTCGTTGTTGTTGCATTGAAGAGGACTAACCATTTTTTGGACGATGCAGAAATTACGTTTAACTCACTGTTTAGTTTTCTCTCTATTTTGATGGCTGATGCGCTGGAGCAGAATAAATAATGCAGTGTCATTGGCGTATGATCTTAAGATCCTCTCGATATTCTGTGAGATATCATTTATATAAATTAAAAATAAGAGTAGACCGAGTACCAAGCTTCTGGGGACACCTGCTTCTATTTGTCTCAGTGGAGATTTGTTTTGATTAACTAAGACGCACTGCTTTCGAGTAGTCAGGTAGCTCCTAAACCACGTAAGACTTCCTCCCAGCCCATGCTCCTCTAGTTTAAACAACAGACCTCTATGCCAGACTCCGTCAAATGCCATCGAAATATCGCAAAGAAAAATGCATGAAGAATTTTTTTATAAATATTTTATTAATTTTTCTTGTATGTTAACGTAATGAAGAAATTATTTAGACAAACTGATCAGAGCTATTGCTTACAAACCACTAAAAGCTGTCACGACTAGGCCTGTTCGGTTAATCTATATTTCAAAATATCATCGATAGTCGATTGTTTTTCCTGGCGATATAATCGAGTGTAAAATAAAACAATCGAAAAATTGAAAAGATCCATTTAATCGAGCAAAAATCGATTATTTATTTTAATCCGGCATAATTCAATGTTTAGTCTTGTAATATAACTAATGCATCGATGGATTGATTGCTCTAACAAGGCATAAACATATATTGCTGACGTTCAAGTCTGTACCTCCCGAGTCATAGTCCATGCACGCGAATGTTTATTGCTGTCTAGAATTGCCTATAGGCGCGGCCATTTCGCGCAGGGGATTGTGGGGCTGTGTCTCGCGAGATCTCCATCGATACGAGATCTAATAATTCTCGGTGCGAAGACACAGCTTTATTTTTAGATTGCTGGATATCTCATAATTATTATCTTCATGCACGTGATTCATGGTGACTTCTCTTATTTGTTCTGGTCCGACTGTAATACAGTTTGCGCTGCGATGACCACTTAATTATTTTAATAAACAGCCAACGGAACTCTAAATAACTACTCTAAATAAGTACTCTTCTTTTACTGGAGGACTGCGTACAAAATATTTTTATCATTCCTTCTGCAGATGAAAGTACTCCAGCACACGCCCACTCGCGGCATCTCTTATATGACCACTTTAGCACTCTACCTAATTGACCACAAATGGCTTCTTGCGGTGATCGTGAGAAATGTCCATTTGCATTAGCTACTCACCGGAGAACTTGTTTTGAAAGTTTACCACTGGAATGACTGGTTGGATAACCGATCCTATAATTCCAGTAGTAAATTACAAAAGAAAAACCACAATGGTCTCTTGGACGGCAAGTAGACATAGGACATTTTCTATGATAATGGATTTCTCTGTATATGACGTCATAATTGTTTTGGTCAGATGTAGCTGGACGTCACAATCAAAATGTGTAATGAATGACGTAGCTAGCTCCACCAGGAACATTGAATAGCCAGTCAAGTGTGCGAATTGCACACGTCATAATCAATTACTTCATATACAGGTTGACTTCACAATCCAAAATGTGTAAATGAATGGCGTATCGAGCTCAGTCATGAACACTGAATAGTCCGACAAGTGTACGAATTGTATGTCTTTACTGTTTAATCAACATCGTGTTGAATATTTTGAAACTAATTTGACCTGGCGTTTTTGCGGCGAGAGGCAGCAAACCTTTAAAAGCACCCAGTCAAATTAGTTTCAAAATAGTCATCAGCTTACCTGTATAGTTACCTTGAAATTGGAAGTCTGGGAATTCAATATTCAGCGTATATATATATATATATATATATATATATATATATATATATATATATATATATATATATATATATATATCAATTCCAACACGCAAAAAGGGGTGGAGCTTAGCTAGAAATAGGCGTGGCATACCTAGAAATGGATCTCTCTATTGAAATTGTCATGAGCAAATTGAGCATTACATAGCTAATACCACTTGGTATTGCGTGGCCCACACAATATGGACCACTTGTATTAAGAGACCACCCGTATTTATAGGTCACAGATTTTAACAAGGCCAATCATAGATTGTTGTCCTGAATACAATGTACTCGTCCTCTGACGGAGGGAGGATAATTAATACCACGTGCTAATGGGCATTTTCATGTTGTCTATCCATCATATTACGTCATATGATGTAATAATCAACGACGTGACGTATAGGATGACGTCATAATCATGACGTCATGACTGACTCAAGTTAGTCCGTCTTAAATGCTTAATAGTCCGACACGTTGTACGAATTGTATGTCTTTGCTATTTACAAAACATGCTGGTGAATATTTTGAAACTAATTTGACTGGGTGATGTTACTGCCACAAGCAGCAACAGCACCCAATCAAATTGGTTTCAAAATAGTCAACACCTTACCTGTATAGTTTTCTGGAAATTAATAGTCAAATAGCTCAGAAATCCATCGATACCAACACGAGCGCGGTATTAATGTATTAATATACCATCCGGATTCAGTGACCGATTGACTAACGTTAGGCCTGTGGAAGTCATTTTAAGCAACCGCCACCAAGATGTGACTTACTTGGGCACAATTGTGTGTTTTTCTAACAAAATCCTTTAGACTGTTTAACACCGAAATTTCAATATCTCAGATAAAGACAACTATACGAATATCTTTTTAATATTTTGACTGGTAGCCCACCCACCCTACCCACCTACTTGTTGCTATCATAGATGTGTATTAAGTAGTGCAACGACAACGACTGCCCATGTAAGCCTATCATCTTCTCTTAATGTATTTTAACCCTCTCATGAGGAGGCCGCCAAGACCGGCCTCTACAGTGATCTTGAGGATGTTAATTTGCAGGTCAAGAGATCGTTTTTGAAAATTCACCACTGAAATGACTGGCTCGATAATTGAGCCAGTCATTCCAATAGTAACTCTTCAAAACAGTCGTCTATTGGCCTGCAAATAGGCACTCAATAACAAAAACTAAATTTTATATTCTTGACTCAAGTTGAGTAATACAGGGTTAATAAATTATGAGGACGACGATGATGTGCCATGTCTGTTTAACCTTTCCCGTATTGTATTATAGTATGATTAACATTTGTTGCATTCGAGATAGGGTAAAAATTACAGACTTGTTACAGACAGTCTTGAGGCGTACTATGTGTGTGGTAAATTTAAAAAGAAAAACACGCATAATAATATTGTAGAGGGCGAAAAAGTAGACAGAGTTCGCTAACAATAATGGATCCATCTAAAAATAAAGGCTTGGCTTCTTCGAAATTACACCTCTGATGTAATGACCGGTCATCTTCTTACGTTATCACAACGACTAGACTGTTACACAGACTCAACTTCGAATACCTGACAGACCGGGATCCAGTCTATCTCCCTAGCAGACTGTAAAAGCAACACTGTGGATCGTGAAATCGCTACGTCAATGGCTACTCAATATGCCCCTAGATACGAGATACATTTCTCGATCTCGTATCGAAAGAGAACTCGCGTGATACGAATGAATAATGGATGTGTGATTATCAGTGGTATCCTTTTGTCTTTAATCCATCCGTGGGAATAATTCCATGTAGGGCCAATGCAACTATGTAGCAGTATTGATAGACCACCAATGTTCCAAATTTCCAGTCAAAACTGCTGTCAATAATATTGTAGCAGATTGTTGAATACAGAATTCAACCGGAAGTGTAGGCCTATGCATGTGCTAAGTTAAGAACGTCTACAGGAAATTCGACCACAGAATTTCAACTATATAGTTAGATAGGTATATCACTACGCTAGTGAAGTAGTGGATTGAGGTTTAAAAAAAGTTTACCATGAAGTAATTTCGTAGTGCACAATTTCATACCGAAAATTTGCTAAATCTCCGGTGATTCACAGTTTTCAGTGTCCTATTGTCTAACCCCATAATTTTACCTACATAGACTTGAGCCTTAATATACTAGGTATATTCCGAATCTAACGAATTCAAGATGAAAGAATTTTATTAGGCAAAAATTGGCTTAAATGTTGGGGGTTTCGTGCTTTTCGGTGCCCTACAGTCTGTATGTAATATGGTCGGCTCCAGAACTTCGCTCACATAGACGTAGAGGGATTTGAATACGATAGTTATATTGGGAATTGAAAAAATTCGACCGTGAAGTAATTTCGTAGTATACGATTTCATCGCGTAAATTCGTTTCAATTTTGGCAGATCTGCGGGTTTTCAATGCCCTACTATTACCTGTCTGCAATAGGTTTGGCCACATAATTTCACAGATATGGTTAGATAGCGATATGAACACGCTAATGAATCTTGAGTTTTCTACCATGTAGTAATTTCGTAATATTCAATTTAGTAGCCACGGACAGTTGTCAAATGCCAACAATTTACTATATTCGGTATCAGAATGTCTGTTCTCGATTTGTAATAATTTTTTTTATATATGGATGTATATAACTCAATATGAGCTAGTGCTTTTGCACAATTCTACCATCAAGTAATCTCATCGTAGGTAGTTACATATTCGCCGTATGGCCCCATTATAATATGGTTGGTTCACATTCACCACATTCAGATAGGTATCGGTATGTCCTGGAATATCGCTCATAATGGGTTCGACCCCACAATGTCACCCATATGTTTAGATAGGTATAGGCATACGCTTACGGAGTAGTGAGATTTAAATCTATCTACCATGAAAAAATTTCGGCTCAAATTTAGGCCGATTCATGGTTTTCGTTGCACCCAGTCAAATTAGTTTCAAAATAGTCATCAGCTTACCTGTATAGTTACCTTGAAATTGGAAGTCTGGGAATTCATTATTCAGCGTATATATAGACATCGATTCCAACACGCAAAAAAGGGGTGGAGCTTATCTAGAAATAGGCGTGGCATACCTAGAAATGGATCCCTCTATTGAAATTGGCATGAGCAAATTCAGCATTACAGGGCTAATACCACTTGTTAATGCGTGGTCCACACAATATGGACGACTTGTATTAAGAGAGCACCCGTATTTATAGGTCACATATTTTAACAAGGCCAATCATAGATTGTAGACCCTTGCCATCCCGGACGCACATAGACCCGAATACAATACATTCATCCTCTGACGGAGCGAGGGTAATTAATACCACTTGCTAATGGGCCTTTTCGGGTTGTTTATCCATCATATTACGTCATATGACGTCGTAATTAATTAGGTGACGCGTAGGATAACGTCATAATAATGACGTCATGACTGACTCGATTTAGTCCATCTTAAATGCTTAATAATCTGACACGTTGTACGAATTGTATGTTTTTGTTATTTAATAAAAATGCTGCTGAATATTTTGAAAGTAATTTGACTGGGCGCTGTTGCTGACATAGGCAGCAACAGGACCCAGTCAATTTAGTGTCAAAATATTTCACGGCTTACCTGTATAGTTTTCTTGAAATTTATCGTCTAGTAGTTCAGAAATCCATCGATCCCAACTCGAGAGTGGTATGGGTGGAGTTTAGCTAGAGATGGGCAGGGCATAGCTAAACTGGAAAGGTTCATTGTATTAATAAACCACCACAGCTTTCTGTGCCCTATTGTCTGTAGTATGTTCAGCCCCATAATTTACCCCACATAGACTTGAGCTTTAATATGCTAGTTATATTCCAAATCTAACAAATTTTAGATGAAGTGATTTTAATACTCAAAATTGAGCTTAAATGATGGTGTATTCGTGGTTTTCGGTGCCCTACTTTCCGTAATATGGTCGGTTCCAGAACTTCGCTCACATAGTCGTATAGGAGTTTGAATATGCTAGTTACATTGGGAATTTAAAAGAATTCGAACGTGAAGTATTTTCGTAGTATGCGATTTCATCGCATAAATTTGTTCCAATGCTGGCAGATCTGTGGTTTTCAATACCCTACCGTCGCCAATATGGGTGGCTACATAATTTCACCCATATGGTTAGATAGGGATATGAATACGCTAATGAATCTTGAGATTTCTACCACATAGTAATTTCATAATATTCAATTTAGTAGCGACGGACAGTTGTCAAATGCCAACAATTTACTATGTTCAGTATTAGAATCTCAGTTCTCGGGTTGTAATCATTTATTTTACATATAGCTGTATATAACTGAATATGTACTACTGCTTGTGCACGATTCTACCATCAAGTAATTTGGTAATATGTAGTTACATATTCGCCATATGGCCCCATTGTAATATGGTTGGTTCACATTCACCACATTCAGATAGGTGTCGATATGTCCTGACATATCGCTCATAATGGGTTCGGCCCAGAATATCACCCATGTTTAGATAGGTATAGAAAAAAAAATTTCATAACGTAAATAAGCTGAAAGTTAGGATAATTCATGGTTTTCATTGCAATACGTTCACCCCCAGAATTTCACACACAAATACTTATAGGAAATATGCTAGTTGTATTCCGAAAAAAATAAAATTCTACAAGAACGTAATTTCATAGTACACAATTCCATGCCGAAAATTGGCGCAAATTCTGTCAGATCAACGATTTTCTGTACCATACTGTTCGCAATAGGTTCGACCCCAGAAGTTCACCCATATGGTTAGATACGTAAATGAATACGCTAATAAAGTATCAAAGGTTTAAAAATGTTTACTTTACAGTAATTTCGTCATATGCAATTTAGTAGTGGCACACCATTGTCGAATTCCAATAATGTACTATATTCGGTACCAGAATATCTCTACATGCCTTGTAGCCAATTTTCGAACATAAGGCCATGTAGAACTCACTATGTTCTCGTGCTGTGCGAAATATTGTAATAATTCTACCACCAAATATTTATTATAGTAATGTGAAAATATTTCTATATATCCCATATTATTAGCCGCGTGTACTGGTAGAACCTGACTTATCAGGCTAATAGGGCCTACCCTAACATTTGCACATATGGTCAACAAGATCGTCATCATTACAACGGCTGAGGCCGATTTTGGCCTTTTTGTCGAGCAAAAATATTTGATTTAATAGTTTGTCACTGTTTCCAGTAAAGATATCGTTTAATAGGTGGCATAGATATGATAGCTAAATGAAAAAGATCACGATGTCGTGGCTGTTTCCCACTGGGTCTTCAGTCAGAATATTTTCTACTCTATCATTTTCGTTGGAGAAAACTAGGTTCACGGTATCGGTTCTATCCTGGCCACTTAACTTTGTTTAAAAGGTTATCTGTCGGTACAGATCGGGGTCTTGTATTGTATCAAAAATATACTTGCTTTGTGCATTTCACTAGCATTGCAGTGTATATTTCACCAATATATTTCCGGGTAATAAGCTCTTCACGTCTGTTTAAGAAGGTATCACGATTTAGGTTTAAAATATTCTTTACAGTTTTTCTTTAATGTGTTTGAATGGGTGTCAGGGTCTGTACTGCTTCTTGCGCTGATTTTCTACTGACTGGGTTGCCAGTTTTGTTGATTTCTTTATCTTTACAAGTTGTTGATACCTAATTAGGCGGGTCAATATACCATTCAACCCCCAAAACATTCTAACAAAAGGTCTGCCAACGGTTTTGGCCCTACTGGATGTGGGGAATGACAAAGAAAAGTCTACCAAAATCTGACCCCCGGAAGTGGGTTAAAACTAGGTCAGTTCCAAGATGGCCGCCGCCATCCCTTAAAATCACTAAAATAGTTATAACTTCGTTAATTTTTGTGATAGAACAGTAATTCTTGTTTCTCTCCCATTGTTTTCAGAGGTACGCAATTCACTGGTGCCAATAAAATTCCAACCCGACAAATAAAAACTAACAAAAACCACAAATCCAAGATGGCGGCCAGCAATAAAGGGTGAAGTGGCAATACTAATAATAATAAATATATTATTGACGTAGACCATGGGCACAGCATTACAGATGTATCAATAGAATGCACTTCAGATGTATCTAATTAATTGACCAGCTATAGTTTCTTTATGGACATTATAATTGGCTGATATTAATAGCTGAACCCAGGTCTGAAAGGCTAAACTCACAATCTCAATTTTACTCCTCATAACCGTCCTCTAATTCCTCAGAAATCTGGTTCGCCTGATTGGCACAAGATGTAAGTTGGCATGATCCACATGCAGAAGTACATGGAAGCCCGCTTTTTCTGCAACTGCAACAAGTTGTGCAATTGAAATGTGCGATCTCCAGTAGAGTGTCTGGTGTAGCATTCAAATCAGACATTATTGGTACAAGCTGATTGTCTGCACGTCTCCAACCCCAGTCCAAATGATCAATGCCACTCTCCATCCCCTCCAAGTCATGGTCTGATATGTCAGTGCGCTTCGTGCCGCGTAAAATGAACGCATTTGCACAGAACTGGAGGACTGGGTCGCCTTTCACAAGCTTTTGGAAGGCGGATTTCTTTCCAACACCATGAACACGAGACGTTGAATCTCATCATGTGAATGCATGCAAGAATAACATTTGTGTTCACAACTCACTGCCATGAAGACGCTTTAACCAATTGATGTTGTACACTTTTGGAATACCTCTTGCCTGATTGTCCAATCTAAAATAGAGTGGTTTCCGATCTCCTGGAGTGAAATGGAGAAGAAGAATCAACAGGTCAGTGTCCTCTCCAATTAGAGTTGTGGAATGCATAGATCCTTCAAACTCTGTTTCACTAGTGAAGTACACAATCGGATAAATAATGGTTTGTCCCCGTCTCTGGTGTGTGTTATTCTTGATTGAAGGACCTGTCCCATAACCGCCCCATAACCGTCAAACACAACAGTTGCTACCCCATAGTGGTTACTTAACTATTTTACCATAGGTATCTCCTTTTTCCCACTTTAGCTTGTGTATTATATATCTTTCAGTCTGTGGGATGGTGTCTGATGTTGCTTCACTTGATGGCATCTTGTTACAGTGGTCAGTGATGGCTTGGACAAGTTGAGGTTTGTTAGCCTTTCTCAAGATGTTATTGTCCTCGAAAAGGGATGACGGATATGAACTCAGCTCGTATCTCATCCCCTCCTCGAGAGACAGATCTCTTGTCCTGGAAACCACAAGGAATCGTTGGAACAGTAGGTTAGGATCAATGGTTCTGTCAGGAGCAACCTTCACAGCAGATGAAGTTCGCAGGGTCTTAAAAGAGAATGAAAATACGGGCTGTCCAATCATTCTGTCAATGATGTTTCATCCAATGGACTCATATTCATGTACATTGGTGCCTTCTTTTGCCACTATACCATTGATGATGTTTCTCAATGCAAGGTCAGAGGAGAAAGGTGAACATGAAGTTAGCTTTGTGCTTATCTTCGAAAGGTCTGATGGATCCCTTTCAATCCTCGCATCAGTCAAATCTTTGTGTTGTTCACTTGTGGTGTATGCAAGATGATTGAACTCCTGCATAGCAATGTTGAACTTAGACATTATAGGGTCTGATATTGCCCACAATGCTCGCTGTTCTTCCATCATCTTACTGTCATGAGTCAAGCCGTCTGTACTTTTTAGACCTCATAAGTGTTTGCACAATGACTAGATCGCAACTGAAGCCTGCACAAAACTGATTTGTTCAACGAATAATATGGAAGCCATCTTGAAACTTCATGTAGACATCTGGGCATTTGCTCTCCCGTTGACTCATTTCTTGGATGTAGAGATATGCACACTTCAAGTAGTTATAATATCCTGTTGCAGCAAATATCGTCAAGGCATCAGCAACAGAACGCAAGTGATTCACGCAAGACCCAGTGCGATCTGCCTTTATCAGTGCTCGTGCAGTACCAAGCATCCGCTGATAACCTATTCACAACTGACTCGTTTTGGATTGCGCACTAAGCTAAGCTTTCTTTTATTAAATTCCTCGCTGATCCTCATTGACGACTTTCAAGAGTGATGTCACCCTTCAATAAGGATGAATACATTCTATCTGTCTCTTCTACTAGAGAGGCGGATTCAGGATGTTTATCAGCTACAGACTTTAGCCATTTCATGAAGACCCTTGTCCACCAGCTGATGTCCACGGAATGCCCTTTGAACCGATTTACCAGTCATCATATGCACTACAGCATTTTCACTGTATACTACTTCCAGAATGTTTTTGTCATGTCCTCCATCAGTGTACCTAATGCTCCAAGCAGATTCATGAGGAAGTGGAAATTACCAAGCCTTAGTACCATTTCCTTCAAGTGACTATAAGCCAATGAATTCCTTGACCCTTAAACCCCGAGAGTAGACATATAAATTACTGTTTCACACCGAATAATAAGGAAGTTATAGCCATTTTCTTTATTTTCAGGATCAGTGGCGGCCATCTTGGATGTGACCCAGTTTTACCCCCTTTCCGGGTGTCAGATTTTGGTAGACTTTTTTCTTGCCATTCAATGAATCGAATAAGTTTAAAAAACCCACTGACAAACGTTTTGTTAGAATTTTTTGGGGTTTAGGGTATTTTTTTCATAAATTTACCCTCCTAAATGACCCAAATTTGATCTGCTACGCTCTGTTGATGCAGTAGTGCAATTTTCTCATCACTGCCTGCTCTTAATTTTGTCTGTTCCTCTCTCTGTTGAGGAGTTTGGCCTGGAGAAAACGGATGGATGGAAAAATTGTTGGACTGACCAAAAATATAAGCTGCTTTTCCTAGCCCTTAGCTAATACTGCCCATATCTTTTTGCAAGAACTATTCCTTCTTTTGTGTTTATTGTCCGCGGGCACGCTATTTACCATTGACACCGGTGATCGGAAGCATTTGATTGCTACTGTTTAATAGCGTCCCCCCCCCCCCCACCCCAACCCCTCTGATGGCTATAGACTGAAGAGTCGGTGGCCATTTTGCGTAAAAAAATAAGAAAATGAATTAGTTTTGCATAAGAAATTCACAAAATTTCAATGCAAATTTTCACAAATTCTGACGGCTGTTTTGGAACTAATTTAACTTACAACTGTTGCTGCCTAACACTTGCAGTCAAATGATTTTCAAAATATTCGACTTTACTAATGCCGGGTAATCGGAAAACGTCGTAGATGGGCACTATGGGCAAAATCTATATCATAATAAGAAAAAAAATATAAATTCACAAATCTTCAATCCAAATTTTCATAAATTCTGCCGATTGTTTAGTAACTAATTTGACTTAAGGCTGTTGCTCCATCCGCAGTCAAATGATTTTCAAAATAGTCATCTTTTCCAATGCTGAAAAATAGGAAAACCATCGTAGATAGGTGCTACGGGCAAGCTCTATATAATTAAAAGCTAATCTCTGTAATGTTAAAATTAAATTGGCGCCTTTTTACTGGCTTGGAAATCTGGGCCTACGTGCCAGTTTCTTAAAACCATTATCCAATGGGAACGAGTGAACAATGGATTCCAAATTGACTTCATTATACTGGGCGGGGTTGTTCCTCGTATTCAGGAGCTGGTCGATATAGCCTGCCCTATTGAGCGTCTTGCGGTTTTTTCATAGGACCTACTTAGTTGACACCATCTAAACCTTACTAGGAACCAATTTACGAAATTGCGTATTCTGTTATTTTTAGACAATCAGGCATTTTTAGCAATCTATTTATTTATTATTTATTTATTATTATTAGCTCACCTGGCCAGAAGGGCCACGTGAGCTTATGTTATGGCGACCGTAAGTCGTCCGTCCATCGTCCGCCAACCTTTGCTTTAAAACACTACTCCTAATTAACCACTTGGCCGATTTCAACCAAATTTGACTGAAAGGATCCTGTGGTGATGGGCTCTAGAACTTCCATTCGGAATTCTGATTCATCAATTTTCTGGGTGAAAATCTTAGATTTTATGAAAAATGTACCAGAAATTGTCAAATTGCTACTTCTCCTTATTATTCTTGCCGATTTCAATAAAAATTTGGCCAAAAGGATCATATGGCTATAGGCTCTAGAATCCCCATTCGAAATTTTGGGTGAAAATCTGAGATTTTATGAAAAATATACCGGAAATTGTCAAATTGCTTCTTCTTCTTCTTCTTCTTCTTCTTCTTCTTCTTCTTCTTCTTCTTCTTCTTCTTACCATTCTGAGCAATTTCGAACTTCCATTCGGAATTTTGATTCATCAATTATTTTGGTGAAAATCTTAAATTTTATGAAAAATGTTCCGGAAATTGTCAAATTGCTTCTTCTTCTTCTTCTTCTTCTTCTTCTTCTTCTTCTTCTTCTTCTTCTTCTTCTTACCATTCTGAGCAATTTCGAACAAATTTGGCTGAAAGGATCCTGTGGTGATGGGCTCTAGAACTTCCATTCGGAATTTTGATTCATCAATTATTTTGGTGAAAATCTTAAATTTTATGAAAAATGTTCCGGAAATTGTCAAAGTGTTTCTTCTTACAATTCTGAGCGATTTTAACCAAATTTGGCTGAAATGACCATATGGTTGTAGGCTCCAGAAACTCTATTCGGAATTTTGATTCATCAGTTTTTTGGGTGAAAATCTTAGATTATATGAAAAATGTATCGCAAATTGTCAAATTGCTTCTCATTACCATTCTGAGTGATTTCAACAAAATTTGTCTGAAAGGATACTGTGGTGATGGGCTCCAGAACTCCCATTCAGAATTTTGATTCGTCAATTTTTTTTAGGCGAAAATCTGAGATTTTATTAAAAACTTACCGGAAATGGTCAAAATGCTACTCCTTCCATAGCTGCTAGACATATTTCAACCAACTTTGGTAAGATGGATTCTATAGTGGAGCTTCTATTCAGAATTTTGATTGATCAATTTATTGGGTGAAAATCTTAGAAATTTATGACAACAACAACAACAACAACAACAACAACAACAACAACAACCCGAGTTTATAACAAACGCATTCGACCGAACACAAAATCAACCCCCATGGTGGGGAAAACATATATTATGACACAACCTTTATGGGGGAAATGTTGTCGAAAATATACCAATAGAACAGGGACATGTGATAAACGAACGGCAACAACAGCACGTGTACCATATGAACTTAATGGATGGACCTAACAACGGACAGCTTTTGGAGATCTAGAACCGCTCACGATGGCCGCTCCTCCCAAATGGAAACGCGAAACAACAGACTGCATGGGCGCATCCCACCCTGCAATCTCAGCGGGACCCACATTACACCACCCAAACAGGCTGGAGAACATCATTGCTTTAACAAAGTCTTCACCATATTTTTGTAACCGTGGTATAATGTTCAATCATAGCACGTCGAACAACGACGACGACGACGACAACAACAACAACGCTAAGCGCGCACACCTGAATCCAATTGGGATACAATTACTGTACGTTATTACAAAGAAAATGATCACAATATTAAGAATAATTACAATAGAACTACAGATGAGAGTGACAATTATTACAATGTTAATTACTGTAACATCACTACTGATACGACAACTACTGCTGCTAGAGCGTATGCCGATACTACTGTTAATGCTAATGATGCCGCTACTGCCACTGCTACGGCTACGGCTACGGCTACGGCTACGGCTACGGCTACGGCTACCGCTATCGCTATCGTTAACGATGCTGCCACTGTTACTAATACTATTACTCCTAATACTGCTACTACTGCTACCGTTACTGCTGAGGCTACTACAATTCCTAGTATTAGGGATACAATAACTACTGGTAATGTTGATACTGCGAATGCTAGGGATAATAATAATAATAATAATAATAATAATAATAATAATAATAATAATAATAATAATAATGATGATTTCACTGCTATGCCCCATACAATTAATAGCACCGAAGGATATTCTGAATCCATTGTGCTCCGTATAGCATTGTGGAATGCTAATGGACTTGTAACATCGACTCAGGCAGATTGATAATTTACTATAAATCTTGTATTGAGAAGGGAATTTCACTAGTACAGAAGGAATGTGATGATATTGTATGGATTAAACTAGACAAGCAATACTTCAACCTCAATAGTAATTTGTATTTATGTGTGTGTTATGTCCTTCCAGATGGTTCGCCTAGAATTGGACAAGTGGTTCATGATGTTTTTGACAGGCTTACCGACTTTGTAAATAAGAAACGTGATGTTGAAAATAATTGTATGTTTATAATATGTGGCGATTTTAATGCTAAAACTAAACTCCTGCCACACTTTGTTGAAAATGATATTTCCCGCTATTTAGCTCTTGATGGAGAATATGTGGAAGATATAAATATAAAACGATTTTCTAAAGATACTGGTAGGACAAATAAAAATGGATATAAATTATTAAATTTTTGTAAAGGCTCGGGTATGCCAATTGTTAATGGTAGGGTGGGGAGTGATTATGGGGCTGGGGAAATAACATGCGTAACAGCAAGGGGAGAGAGCCTGATAGACTACTTCTTGTGCTCTATGCAAAACTTAAGTATGATAAAAGACCTTAAAGTTGAAGCCTCGAACGAATTATCAGACCACAGCGTGGTTAAGTGTGAAATCAATGTAAACACTGTAGCGACCTATAAGACCCCGATCAAACTACGCGATGCAATTTTAGACAGAAAATACAGCTGGAAACCCGAATTGGAAGACGAATTTAGAAAGAATTTGTCAGCCGAGCGCGTACAAAATTTACTCAAAGATATGACCACGATTTTAATTGACCCACTCAATATAAGCGAAATTACCATTGCAGAGGGTGTTGATAAATTCACCAAAGCAATAAAAACGGCAGCTGATAAACAATTCCTAGTTAATAAATATCGCGATGACACATTTAGTAATAGAAAAAGGTCAGTTTTCAAGTATTCAATAGAATGTGAGGAAAAGCGAACGCATTTTTTTCGGGCACTTAATAGGTACCGGAAAGAAAAGTCTGAAATGTCACGGACTAACATGATAAAATCAAGAACCGAGTTTAAGTGGTCTGTTAAAATGAACAATATAAAACAATCTGGAATTTTAACCAGGAATCTACTTAACGCGCAGTATAAAGATAGTAAACAATACTGGAAAATTTTGAAATCCGGTAAGAAGTAAAATAAACATAGATCTCGATGATTTCGTCGACCTTTTCAAACAGGTAAATAATCCTACTGGCGATTTCTACCAAGCTGAGCCTGATATAATTAACTACGTCCAGGAAGAACTAAGGACGAACAACAGTAGTAACGTTGACGAGTTAAACACGACGATAACCGAGATTAGAAAGGCAGTAAGTCAATTAAACAATTGTAAGAGCGCCGGAGCTGACATGTTGATAAACGAATTTTTCAAAAATGCTGTAAACGAACTTTTGCCTTTTATAAATTTACTGTTCAATAGTATTCTTAGTAGCGGATGTTTTCCTAAAATATGGTCGGAAGGCATTTTAGTCCCTCTGCACAAAAAGGGAAATTTAAGAATTACAGAGGAATAACGCTGCTAAGTACACTAGGTAATTTATTTACAAAAATAGGGAACAATAGGTTAAATACATGGGCGGAATTAAACGGTAAATACGTAGAAGCGCAGACAGGTTTTAGGACCGGTATGGGTACCGTAGATAATCTATATGTCCTAAGTGGTGTAATTTCTCACTTGTTAGATAAAGGGAGGAAGTTGTACTGTGTCTTTGTCGATTATACAAAGGCGTTTGACTACGTGGTGCATGACTGTTTATGGTATTAATTGTTAAAAATAGGTGTTAAGGGAAACATGATAAATATTATTATGTCAATGTAGAATGACGTAAAAACTCGAGTTAGAGTAAATTCTACCATATCGCAATATTTTACATGTCGAACCGGAGTAAGACAAGGGGAACGTTTGTCGCCGTTCCCTTTTGCCATGTATGTAAACGATCTTGAAGATGAGCTGTATAGAAAGGGAGGGAATGGGGTGGATATATATATATGGTAAATTTATTTCTAACACTATATGCCGACGATATAATATGAATGGCAGAAAGTAGGCGCAGTTTTCAGAGATAGTTAGATATTCTAGCAGATTATTGCAATCGATGGTGTTTAACCGTGAATATTGACAAAACAAAGGTCATGGTTTTCAGGCGCGGGGGTAGACTCGGAGATGGGGGGGGGGGGGATAAGTGGTACCTTAACGGGTCTGAATTAGAAATAGTGAAACATTTTAAATACTTAGGAGTTTTATTTAGTACCACAGGTTCCTTTACGGAGGCTCAGAGAACTTTAGACGAGCGAGGGCAAAAGGCTGTATTTTCATTACAACAATCATGTGGCAAGTTTATAGGGTTAAAGTCAGATCATTATTGTAAACTGTTTGACAAACTGGTGACACCAATTTTATCTTATCGTAGTGAGGTATGGGGGTTCCACCGAGGTTACGAAGCCGAAAAGTGTCATCTTAGGTTTTGTAAACAGATTTTAAAAGTAAAGCAAAGTACCCCAAATTGTATTATATATGGGGAGTTGGGGAGGGTGCCTCTGTACCGGATGAGAGAAGTAAGAATTTTAAAATATTGCTTCAAGATTCTGGAATCTGACGATCACAAATTAATAAAATGTCTGTATAAAGCAATGTATAATGACTGGTTTAATAATAATTACTGTAATAACTGGGTCAGAAAACAGAGTTGATATGTACTCGCGGATTTAATTATGCATGGGAAACGCAAGGCGAGAATCTCGATAGGGGACATTTTATTAGTCTGTACAAGCAAAGGGCTATGGATAATTTCACTCAAAAATGAAAGGGGCAATTAGAAAATAGAAGTAAATGTAGGTTATATAAACATATTTCGCCGGATTTATCATATAAACATTATTTAGACAAAGTTAGAATTGCCAAACACAGACAGGTGTGGTGCCAGCTTCGAACGGGTTCGCACAAGTTACATGTAGAAACGGGTCGATGGCATAAGCCTTTAGCAACACCGTTGATTGAGAGAATATGCTTCTCATGCGACGATCTGGAAGACGAGTACCATTTTATTTTAGTTTGCCCACTATATCAAGAATACCGAAAGAAAAGTATAAAACCCTACTACTGACCGAATTATTAAATTCCACAAATGATCAGGTTCTGAAGGGACTCGCGGCTTTTGCTTACAACGCATTTTGAAGCGGGATGAACTCGTAGAGTGAGTGCTTCCTCAGCAAGACACCGTAGTCTCCCTAAATTATATACATAATGGTGCTCGGTAATAGGTTGATTGCGCAATTTTGGTGAACATCTTACATTTTAGGAAGCGGTCATCGGATACTGTCAAAACACATTTGTACATCTGTCAAACTTTGCTAAAAAGAAGTATGTGGTCGTAAGCTCTCAAATAGGTTCACAATCAACGTTGTTTGGTAAATATCTAGCTGTGCGGAATCTGAGGGTCCTATGTCCCAGGTGAGCGTTAGGCCATTTGTTTTATCCTAGATATGATATGATATGATATTTATTTGTATTTTTGCCTGTTTAGGCAAATCATCATAAATAACGCGAGACAATCAATACAACTTACAGTAATTAAAGGTGCATGCTCGCGCCAGAGTGCTTGAGAATAGAATTGTTGAGATTATGTGCTTTTGGGGGCTTGGATTGTGTACCTCGATTGGGGCGGGGTGAGCCATGGCGCATGATGATTTCATTCCATATAAATAAATTTCGTAAGGTTAGTTGTGATTTGAATGGGAGACTCGTGCCTCTAATTCAATTTGGCAGCTTAAAGAAATTATATTAATTAATATGCGTAGTCAAATCATCGTGTGCTGGGATTTATTTCGTTTCATTGCATCTGAGTGCACAGTCTAGGCCTCTAGGAGCATGTGGTTTTAGCAGTTTTGTTTTCGGGCATTCTGCTGTGGATATGCACCTTTAAGATCTATACATATATACATGATAAAATGGACCCTTCCAAGTATATCCCTTGATCATATGACGTCATAATCAACTACGTGATCTGTAAGATGACGCCACAATCATGACGCCATGAATGCCTCGATATAGTCAGTCTTAAATGATTAATAGTCTGACACGTGTACGAATTCACCTTTCCAAAGTATCCATTAATCATCTGACCTAGTATGACGTCATAATCAGTTCAGCGCGTGTATGATGACGTCACAATCATTACGTCACAAAGGGTTCTATATAGACAGTCATGTTTTAAATGTACACTCAAGAGCTTATGGCTTATTGTGGAATAAACCAATCAATCAAAAAAAGATGTTTATGATAAATCTACGGGAAATTCTCAAATTGCTTCTTCTCATTACCATTCTGAGCGATTTCAAGGCTGAAAGGATCCTGTGGTGATGGCCTTCAGAATTTGCATTCGGAATTTTGATTCATAACATTTTTTGGGGTAAAAATCTTACATTTTATTAACAATTTACCGCAAATTGTCAAATTGCTTCTTCTCCTTGAATAAAATGATCCTATGATCATAGGAGCGAGAATTTCCATTCAGAATTGTGCTTGAAATTTTTTTCCATCTTGTTTAATGTACATTTAAATGCAAATGTTTCAAATGCTAATTGTCCAGGTGAGCGTCACGTGACCTTGGGCCTCTTGTTTAATTATTATTATTATTATTATTATTATTATTATTATTATTATTATTATTATTATTATTATTATTATTATTATTATTAATTTTAAGAAAGCTTTACTCTCCTCTCTCTATCTCTCTCTCTCTCTCCCTCCACCCCCTCCTCTCCCACACTCACTCACTACGTAGTTGCTACTTTCAAAGTTCGAAGATTAAATAATCGATTATACGATTAAATCGATTATTTTATAGCCATCATAATCGATTATTTATTTCCATAACCGAACAGCCCTAGTCATGACTCGTGCTTACATGTCAACACGTCAACAAATGTATATAAATATGGGCATTTTCCAGGGATCGAAATCTTACTATGTTAACTAGAAGAGCATTGTACCCAGTTTTGCATTCATACGGCGACCTCTTGGTGCTCCAAAAAAGCAATTTCTTCACTATAGATACAACTAGGAAAACCCCATAAGACCCTAATTCAAACCCCTGCTGTATACGAACTACTTGAAATTTTTAATCAACTCTAGATGATCCATGCGACAATGTGTGTTTTAAATGATACCAAATTTTAATCTAAATGCTTTTAGTTTAGATACAATGACAGATAGAACATGACAACCGCTACAAAAACTACACACACATCTGTATGTTATCAATAATTTGCCAATACATGCACAATACTCCTTCTCTGTGATGCGATAGCGAGCCAATGACTCGTTCCTTCTGCACAAATACACATGATAAGTTTCTAGCTCATTGCTAGAATCTGATTAATTATTTTTAACACAGGCTGATTGAAAGCTGTTTTCACTAAAGGTAGGGAGAGTTTCGGTCAAAATGTTTTCAAAATAAATATGATATTTCATATATATATATACCTCACTTGAAAATAGGTTTCCAGGGAATTTAGAATGAAATGCCTGTTTCATTAGCCCTGGTAAATTTGCATTTACCAGTGATTTACCAGTGATTGCAGTCAAGTACTTCAGTGCAGAAGTGACTGCGATTTTGGGAGTTAGACGACCGTAGGTTTATATAAAACCCTATGACTTGAAGAATGAGTCTAGGTTGTTTTTTAATGTGTTTAATGTTGGAGCGTTAATTGTTTCTGTTGGTAGAGAATTTCATACATTAACAACTCTATTTGTGAAGAAAGACTTGCGTAGATCAAGTCGACAGGGTTGTTTATAAAGTTTAAGTGCATGTCCCCTAGTGTGTGTAGATGCCATTGTGAAGAACTCATTTGGGTTAATATGATCTTGGTTAGAAACCCTTTTGTAGACTTCTATCATATCAGCTCGTATTCTCCTGGTTTTCAATGTTGTAAGATTTAGTTTCTGGACACGTGTTTCTTATGGTATACTTGGTAAACCTTGGATCATGCGTGTCATCCTGTGTTGCACTCACTCAAGTAAGTCTATGTCTTTTTAGATGTGTGGGAACCAGAAGGAAATACAGTAGTCTAAGTGAGATCATACGAGGGATTTGTAAATCTGGAGAATAACTGGTGGGGATTTATATTTTATTGTATGATCTATCAGGCCCAGGGCTTGGTTTGCTTTTCTTGATGCTACTTCACATTGTCTTGACACTTTCATTATTTTCTGAATGGTTATTCCCACTTCGGGGCGGCGAACCATGGAAGAAAAGTAAAATCCTGGGTTCACTGCTTTGCAGTACTGCTGACATTGCTGCACGCTGCGTCATGGGGAACATAGCTTTCCAGTCCTTCTGGAAGCTATGGATTCGTAGATCAAAGATGCCATTGATAAAAACGCTACGTTTATACAATGCAACATGCGTATCCTTGATGCTGTATAACTGTAACAGCTGGGCAGCTCCAAAGGCAGCTCTAGACAAACTCGATGACTGCCACCGCAAGCACCTACGCACCATCACTGGACACCGATGGCCAGACAGCATAATTTCCAATGATACACTATACAAGATGTGTAATACGTCGCCACTGTCTGTAACGGTAGCCCAGCAATGTTTGGCCATGTGCTAAAGATGCCAGAAGAGACACCAGCACAAAGAGCCTTGGAATTCGCCCTACTCGGAGCCAGCAAATACAAAGCCAGGAGAGGACGTCAGTGCATACATCTGCTAGGCATGCTACGAGGTGACCGCAAGAAAGCAGGACTCGGTACACTCAAGTCAAGAATGGACCTGAAGAAGCTAAGATTTCGGCTAAGGACAAGACACAGTGGGCAAAAGCGAAGGACTGATTGCAGCTGTATGATGTTTCTACTACTACAGCCGCAGAACACAGTACCGTAATAATACGTACCTATATAGTTTTCTGCAAATTGAGATTCAGAGTGCAAGAACCGATTGATCCCAACACGGGCAAAGCGTAGGTGGAGCTTACTTAGAGATGGGCGAGGAAGGCTAAAATTGGATTCCTCCATTGGTTCTCAGGAGTGTTGTAACATATGTGATTTCATCTCATTTGCATATTAGGCAACACTTAGATACGGTTAACGTGGCTAGGACGTGGCCTAATCATTCGTGTCTCGCGAGATCTCCTTCACAAAGCGTAAGGCTCTATGTATAGATTATTAGCCTAATATGCAACTGAGATGACGTCACATATTGAAATATTCCTCATGACCAATCAGCGAGGAGGGATATCGTGTGGCATATGTATTTTAACAAAATATTCTGTGAAGTCTATCTTGGATTTATTGTTTTTTCTCTCAAAAAGGTGAGATAGTTGCGCTTGAAGAAACCTCTAATGTCAATAACAGTCCCTGGCATAATAACTGTCATTGCATGCTGCACATTCTGGCCATGTCATGCGGTAAGTTTAACACATTCTAAGCACATTAAGAGCAAAATGCCGCCTTAGAGTTATCTTGACTGAATCAATAGACTTGCCTCGATCTGAGAACATTTTTGACATATTAAAAGGAAAGCGATTTGTAAATCTAGTATTAACATTTTTTGTTCAGGTATGTATCCATGGGTGACACAGGACGTATGGGTGGGGGCATTCCCCCTTCGATAGCCTCGTATGCAATCTAATGCCTCCACCACTCGAGTCATCTCGTCATAGCTTAGTTTTGTGTAGTTTTTAACAATAGAAACTGTATGTCCGAGCCGTATGTCAAAAGCTACTAATCCGATTTGGATCAAATTTTACATTGCTGTAAACTATGATTTCCAGACTTTGACCATGATCCGGATAAAAAAAACCGGGATCCGAATCAGATCAAATTCTGGATTTATGCATATCCCGGAAACTACTGGTCTGAAGATTTTAGCACAAGAAAGGGTTTGACAGTACACTATGATTCAACTCTCTATATGCGACACGAAGAAATCTGAAGGATCTGCAATAGAGATTGCTCTTGTTTGTATTGCATTCCGTAATAAACACTTGTATTTTAGACGTTTAGAATTATACACTCTTTTCTTAGAGATGAACTAACAGAACTGTCTTTTCCAGTGCTGGACAGATTGTGTAGACCTGTGCATTAAAAGAAGCCATGGCCACGTATAACCCTTTCAACCTAAAGGTGAAAGGCCAAATACGGAAAATAGTTTATGATGTAATGAAATATACCGTTTTATCATGTACATGTCAGCAAGGGGTTCCTGTTAAATTGGTTTTAAATATTGAATGGCTTACCCCGCTACCTGTATGCTCGTCTGGAAGTTGAGATTCTGGAACTCTGGGATTCAGTAGTGATAGACTGATAAGTCTAGTCACGTGAGTAACATATTCATAACAGAAGAGCCACGGTTGATTAATCTATTGGAATTCACTCCAGAAGGTTTTTTTTAGATGCTAGTGTAGTACGGATCGACCGGACACATAGGCTACTGACCGTCCCAGCTAAGCTGAGTACGGGATGGCCGTTCTGGATTCGCTCCAAGCACGCCCTCCCCCACCCCCCATGAGTAGGATAGTATGCGTATATAAGCCCTATACGTGAGGTTTTCGTTAAAAACGGCCAAGTCCGTTAGAATGCGTAGTGCACATGCGCGCGTCAGAGCTTCCCTGATAACACGTGTCGGAATTGGGAGAAAGTGTATGCCTATAGTTTACCGAATAAACTTGTAAACTTGTGATTTCCTTAAATCATAGTATTCTCGTTGTTCTTGGTACCGATCATGACCAGAATAAAACGAGGATTAGAGAACCTTTTACCATTTTAAAATCGGACCAGAAATGGCCGAGATATCAACAAAACTCCCATTAAAATATTTACAAAATATTGCTTTTGATGTCGTAATCACGTGTATGCATTAATTGAATGGGGAATGTGCTGTTCACGTGATAGCCACATTACCGCTTCAAGCGGCACGTTGATTGGCTACAGTTCGCCCACGGATTGGCTGAAGCACCTGCCTCTGACGTCACGAGTAGTATAAAAGGGACGAAAAATCGAAGATCAGGAGCATCATCTGCGTGGAAACCGACCCGTCAGGAAGACTGCTGGACCAGCGTGGGCCAGATGCGGGACAACTGCAGGCTGATGGTGATTCCATCGATCATCATCGCGGTGCCATTCGGAATTGAGTTCTCCGGCGCCGGTGGGCAGTCTTGAGACTTTCCGCGTTACAACAATTTTGGACACTCCCAGACGGCCATCCACGGACAAAATAATTTAAAGTAATAACTCCTGCATCCGGACTTTCCTGGGGAGCTTGTCTGCGGAAAGGGCCTTGTGGGCCCGATGTAATTCTACGGGATGTAGAGCTGATGGTGATTCTTAGTGGATAACTCGCCGGATCTTCCGACCACGCTGAAATGGGGATTCAAACCTCCGCACTGCATGTCGCATGTGATAATTAACTTTTAGACCATAGTCTGGTGGGACTTTGCTCGGTGCGCCGCAAGAGCTATGCAACGTATCCCGCACTGTGTACCCAGTTATTGTACTTGCATAATTAATCATGACATTAGCCCTATATGTTAATGGGCAACCTTCAACTTTCACACCACCGTCGTCGGACGGAAACTTTACAACAAACTGTTTAAATCATGTGTCAGTTAAATGACTATCTAATGGACATCTTATTACCCGTTCTTCTTCACCATCATGAGGGTGTGCCATATCAATGTCTGCCTGTGGAAACCTGCTTGCGGAAACCTGCCTGCGGAAATCTTCCCTGCATTACAGATCGTGCCATCTTGCGCTATTTGCATATTAGCGCCTCAATTTCAGTGACTTATGAACTTTCACTGCAACGATGACCAAGAGGTACTCAAGTAGCTATACTATTGTATACTTCATTATTTCCGTATATGGTACTGATGCCTAATAGGTACCTTACCGGTCCTTATGACTGCAATTTTATATTTTCTGTTTGATGTGAATATTATCCTTATTTTACTGTGGGTGCTCCCAACTAACAGCACCGTAAGGTCCAATGACCTGTGATACATATTGTTCCATTGTATTACTTAGTTGTGTATATGGCAAGTAGCCATTCTAGTTACTATGTTTTGTTTATTTATAAAAACTCTAGAATGCAGTATGTTAGGTAATACTATACAGCAACACATATATCCGCATCACTTCTCCCCTAGCTTCAATTTTACACTGAGGTCACTGATCATGCTCTAATTGTTTGAGCCTGACATGTTACCAACTAAACGTGGCTATTTTAGCTCAATAGGATAGGTTTAAAAGTGGTAGGGACAATTTCTCCATAAGAGTCGCATAGTGTCCGCCTCTTTTCTGGATGTATTGGATATGTAACCCCACACACCGGTTAGGTTGTATAAAATTGGCCAATTACCTTGTTATTGTCTCTTTCCACGAGCCACCAGCCGCAAGGCTTAATAATTGTTTGGATTCCCTATCGACACGTTAGCAGGATCCGACTCTGGGAACCTATCGGAGGTTTTCAAGCGGTGATAACTAGTGCCGATTCACATACATCTCCCCCCTGTATCTTCGGATACTAATTAGTTAGATACCCCTGCTAATGTAGGAAGCACTGCGAAAAGAAATAATATTATATACTACCGGCCTGCAGTGCATCTCTGGGCATTCTGGAATGAACCCTAATGACAGATAAACGTTAACTCCGTAGCACGTGGTGACGGATGAGATGCGGATCTCCATCTAATTCGTTGTAGTGTCTGGGTGAGGTCTTGGAACCCACCACGCCCTTACGGGAAGGACACTAGCGGTGGATATCTGTCTCCCCACCATAAACTACATAGCGCTTTCTAAAAACTTGCTTCTGTGAACTGTAAACTTGTCTGGTAATGTTATATGTGGTTGCGGGACAGTGGTGACCGGATTGGTATTTGATTCGGAAGCTACTGCTCTGTAACATGTAAGCACGCTATCTTTCAGAGGTAGCTGCTATGCAGGGCGACATACGGGAAGCTGAGTATCTTCGCCTGTTACATAAATGTATCTAAAGTTAGGTAGGAATCCCTGCCACTTGCGGCCAAAGCTTATATTCGTTTCTAATAACTAAATGGTAGGTTAGAATGTAGCAGAAGGCCCGCATAAATAAAGCGGCAATTACCAATGCAGTAACTTTGGACCTACATAAGACGGTGACTTGTGAATTCTTCGGAAATCATTCGTTCAGTCTTCACATAAACCAGTGTGCATCCCATTAATTATGACGTCACTAGGATGTTCAGCACTTAGCATTTTCAGTTTGAACAAAAGTGGCCCTTTTTGCCAACTTTTTTCCTCCGTTTCGGCGTTGAAGGTGCATGCGTGCATTCGTGCGTGTATGTGTGTAATTAGTTTATATTAAACTACCAAGTGACCTCGACGCGATGCTCCCTTGAGGGGATATCTCTGCGAATTTACGGACCTGTGTGGTACCCTCAGCGAGACCACGTAGAAAGAACACTGGACGGCTCTATGTTCTTTATTATTTGCTCATTACTGTCAAACGAGTGATATTGTTTGTATAGTATATATTAATTTGTGACTGTTTAATTATTATCATCTTGTCCGTGTTCCTAAATTAGGATGGACCGTCATACCGGTGACACTAATAGTTGGGACGAGACCGTGTGGTTTAATCTCGGCAGCAATGGTCGCATGGTCCCCCACTGGAATGTGAACGTTCCACCAGCTCTAGAAGTCGGTCTTTGTACTTTTCGGAAAGACGCGATATGGGATCCACAACCCCGAGAACCGCAGCTAACCAGCCCTCCCGCACATTATGTATATGTGGTGCAATGGAGTGGAGCGACATAGCGGACCAGCGCATAGCCCCGCGAGCTACACTAGATGTTTACTTCACAAACCTGCCTACTCTTAATGAATTTTAATAGGTTTGAAGCCAATCCATGAAACGGTAGCATATTAATGATAATTTATCATCAGGAGATTTTAAATAGGGTGTTACCGTCTTGTGCTCATTTTGATAGGTTTCTTCCTTAGATTTAGTCCAATCAAATTTCAAGCGATATCGAAGTTATCATATGTACCAATTTTGAAACTAGATGACCAATTTTAATAGGATTGTTCCTCAGACCTAGTCCACTGAACCGTGCAGCCATGTTGAATTTTGGTTCATTGTCGATTTTGATAGGTTTCTTCCTCAGACCTAGGCCGATGAAATTTTTGAAATTTCAAACCAATCTGACATATATATGGTAGCAGTCCTGTCATCTAGAAACCAATTTTCAAAATGGCCACTGTCAATTTCAATAGGTTTCTTCCGCGGACCTACTCCAATGCTCCCCCCCCCCCACCCCCCTCCCCTCATGATGTTGCAAACCAATTTGGCAAAGCTTAATCGCGCTATCACCCTGAAATCACTCTGCCGCCAGGAACAGACACTGAGTTGAGATGGAAGGAATACATGCCTACATGTGTTGGCTGCCATCGTACGATAGTAATTGTTGTTGTGTAAGCAATACTCTTTCAACCACTGTGTAAATAACTAGTGTTTTGCTACTTTCCAACAATAAGGGGTGCCTTGCATGTAAGTGTGAATGGTTCATACTAATCGTAATCGGATAGACAAAACAAGAGACTGAGTGAATACGTGGGCTAGATGATGGGCTTACACAGATGTCACCCAAGTGCATCTAGAATTTTTAGGGGAGCCCTGACTACACATTATGGACTAGCACCAAATACGTCAAAACTCTGCCCAGGTTGCAAAATACCATGCTATAATAAACGTGTAGGCCTCCAGGTGAAAATGCTGTATGACTATTGATGTTCAGTTGCAGGAACAAGACAAGTTAGTACAGAATGTGACAGACCCTTTTGCCGAGCTGGATTTCCGAGGTAAGTTCACGTACCGAATATATGCATATAATGGCTAATGGACCTTTCCATTTTTAGCTATGCCCCGCCCATCACTAGCTAAGCTCCACCCACACCTCGCCGTGTTGGGATTGATCGATCGCCAAATGCCTTAGGTCAAGTTCGACTCCTAACCATAGTAAGCTATAGCTAACTAGAATACCAGTCGAACTTCAAATAGTTAACTAGCTAATCAACTATAGTCAACCGAGCACCCGACCTCGGTTCAGATGGTTAGTCTGATATTTGTGTAAATTTCAAAATGGCGGACACCGATCGCTTGCCACGAATAAATGCATATAAGTGTAAATATTTCACTAAATAACTTAGGTTTGCTGAAATTATGCTTTCCCATTGTATGTCAATGTTCCCAAGCCCATATTCCTTCCCACTTTATGGCACATGGACGCTTTTTGACGTCTTAGCGGACAAAAATAACCCGTTTTTGTAGGTCATCAAAACAGACGACAGAAAGGGTTAATGGAGATTGGTACCCGGCTCCAAATTTTCTGCAATAGTAATTCAATAGGGGACAGGGTACCAACGAACTATAGTCGACTACGATCAAGTTCGACTGGGCATAGCAACTGCGCATGATCAGTAAACCAGCAACCTGACTATAGTTAGCGAGTCGAACTTGACCCTAGCTATCAATTTCCTGAAAACAATACAGGGAAGCTGTTGAATATTTTGTAACTAATTTCGCCCAGTCCAATTAGTATCAAAATATTCAACAGAATATTTATTAAATAGTAAAAGCAAACAATTTGTACAACAACACATAGACCGTCTTCAAATATGCGTTCGTGACATACTTATCGACGTCATTCATGAGGGCATTCATTATGATGTCATTGTACACATCACGCAGTTCATTATGACGTCATATGATGGGTAGGTACTCTGGAAAGGTGAATTGCAAAGCTGTGAGAAGTGTAGAATGAGTCAGGAAATAATACATAAAATCTTATCTGAAATGTATTTGTCCCGCGAACTCTTGGCACGATTTGGCTGTGTCTTGACTGCATGTCGATTCACTTCTGGAGCATAACTTTAGAAGACTAGATTTGGTCATCAGTATTTGATTTGATATTGCGCATCAATGAAAGTTGGCAGGCTGATACTCGAAAAGTCTATGTACTCACAATTATCAATGCCTAAGTCGGGATAAGCAATAAACATGACCTGAGAGGACATTGTCCTCGATTCAGATTGAAGCGTGTTCACACGCACACATGCACGCACATACGCACGCGCAGATGTCGATGACTCCATACATAGTGTTTGCAATCCCGCCCATATGGTTATAATTCGAAAAACGTGACATGTGTGTATGCGTGTGTGAAGGGGGGAATTATGATGGCTGAGTTTAATAATTACTAACAATGTATTGTTTCAATGATTTTTATGTAATCTTTGCCGCAGTCCTAAAATTGCCCTTTAGTTTATTCCAAAGTTTGGATGCAATGCCAGATATTTTCCTGCTGCCATAGCGTGTTCTTGCAAATTGAGTGTGTAGATTTTCTTTTGTGCGTGTGTTGTATTTTTTGGATGTTTCCGGTTTTTATGAAAATCTGTGATAATGAGCTGGGTAAGGTATTGTGATGGAAGTCACATACCATTGTATACAGCTGCATTCTGCCAATATATGTCAGCTTTTTAAAGATATTTTGGTGTCCAAGTGCCACTCCCATGATACCATAATAGTACAATTTCTTCGGGAGGATTTGATGGCCAATCATATCGCATACTTTGGAAAGATCCAAGAAAATGCCAATGACGTGTTGTTTATTTTCTAATGATTCATTAATCTTTTCTAATATATCTATTAAAGCCAGCATAGTAGTGTTTCTTTCTGAATCCATATTGTCTTGAATATACAATTTTCGTACTTATCTAAATATTTCATTAAACGGTTATACATGACTTTCTAGTTATTTTGAAAATAGAGGTGATATTGATACAGGCCTGTAATTGCTAAATAGTGATGCGTCTTTGGCTTTATACAAAGGAGTGGCACGTGCGATTTTAGGCATTGGTGGAAATATTCCATGTATAAGAGAGAGATTACAAATATTGCTTAATGGTAAGACAATTCCTGCAGAGCATGGTTTGAAAAGTCTCCATTTAAACATATCAATACCTGCACCTTTTTCTAAATTAAAACTATTCTTTACTTGTATGATTTCTTGATGATAAGTAGGGCTTACGAATATAGAGGACATATAACTATCAATCAGGTATTGATCAAAAGTTGTGTTTGATTTGATTGTATTAGCTAATGTCGGGCCTATGTTTATAAAATAATCATTGAATCTATTTGCAATCTCCTTTCCATTTGTTATTAATTTATCATTGTAAATAAATTGTGTATTTGTCGTCCTTTGCCCATTTGTATTTAGAATTGACTTGATTACTTTCCATGTGCCATTTATGTTACCTTCTAATTCCTCTAACTTGTTGTAAAAGTACTTTCTTTTAGTGCTTCTGATTATTTGATTCAGTTTATTTCTATATTGTTTGTACAAGTTAGTACTTATATTGTTTGTTGCTAGTTTGGCATTTTATAAATTGGAGATACAGCTTATGTTTCTTATGACATGGTGCTAGAATTCCATTTGTAAGCCATGGTTTTGTTGGATTTCTCTTATATCGTTTTATTTGTTTCAAAGGAAAACATTGTTTAAAGATGTGTGTGCAAGTGTTATTGAATGCATTGCGGGAATCTTCACAAGAACATCGTGACACTATTTGCTCCCAATTCTGTTCCATAATTTTGAGTTTAAACGCATCCATGTTGGAGCTACTAAAATCCCTGCAATTGATAATTTCACTTTTTGTGGTTTTAACACCAGCAACTGATTTTAATTCTAGAAGAAAACATGTAGCTGATCAGAGACATCAGATAAAAAAATGCCTGATCTGCTACATTCCAAGATGTTGTTGGTAAAATGTTGTCAATTAGTGTTGAACTAAATTCTGTTATTCGTTTTGGTTTTATTATTGTTGGTATGAAGAAATGAGTTTTACAAGTTAGTACAGTTCTGGGTATGCATTGGATTTAAAATTTAAATCACCTGCAAGGTACCTTCCTAAACTCCTGTTAAATGCAAAAACTTTGAAAGAACACATGCCAAATAGCAATCAGCAGGTCCTTATGGCATAGGTAACCACGTGCCCAAGTTTGGTTCCAGTAGGTTTAAGCAATCCTAAAATATGGACAAATGTGTCAATTTCAGGAAAACGTACCAAAATGGTGTCAAGAGGTCTTTGTCAGCAAACATTTGTGTTGTACTTACGAATTTGTTGATTATTAAGCTATTTTCCATAGGGGCAACTATACGTGAGATTAGATACATATATAAAAGCAATGTTGGTCTTAATTAGAATGTGAAAATCAATTGTGAATTATGTCACCCCCTCAAAAATGCAATGTCAAAAACTAAAACATAAAAATTTGTAGATGATATAACTTATATAATCAGCATTTCTTATAAACAATAATGACACAATAATCAGTGCTATGCATGTGGGAATGACCAACCAAAGGCTGTAATATTTCTTTCATTCATAAAATATACAGTAGACAGAAACATTTTCAAAAACCCATGAAGGCACAGTTTTGTCAAGACCACATTAATATATGTGGCAATCAATCCAATAGACTTGTCACCCCTGCCATAGCTCTCCTGTAAGACTATCTTGCAACAACAGACAAAACACAGTGTAACTATATAAGCAAAATTTTTTATCTGAATCTCCGTCACATACGTCAAGATCATCACATCGAATTTTTCTTTTGGATTCATACACTTCACATTTACAGCTAACAAGTGGATATGTTGTTAATTAATTGCCTGTATCTATATTCTTGATAATTTGGCATTACATCCAGCAGATCTGCATGTTAGTTTTCATAAAAGATCACCCCTGATACTGTGCGAGTGTCTTGACCAAACCAATGAGAACGGGGTGGGGGGGGGAGTAGTAAGGACATAATTTTCAGGAAAAGGAGTAAGATTAAGCATGGTACGTTATAAAATCTTCTCCAAACAAGTCAAATCAATAAAAATTCATATAATTATATATTAAAACGGTTTGAAATTTGACATTTCTGAACCACCTTTTTGGTGTTTTCCTGAAATTGACCCAAATATGATTCGCTAAATGCAGAAATTTAACATTGATGTTGTCGTCGCCATCCGAAGGGTGATACCTATATGTCTCGCTTTCTGATTTGCATGCGAGACAAAAATGATATCATATCAGACATTTGCCGATATGCTGTCTAAGGAAAGAAACATCTGCCCCTTCTTGCAAATTTAGGAGATAAAGGTGATAAATAAGCAGAGAATCGAGGGCATCGAGAGAGTGCAATCATGGCAAGACCACAGATCTACAAAAGTGACAGAGAATGGGAGATGAACCCGCAAAACGCAATATGGTCCAAACAGACTGATGGTGACTTTGTAGAGCTTATGGATGATGTTTATATAGCGGTCTTACTGTGGGAAAGTGTAAAAACGCAACAAGTCCTGACAAGTCCCATATGCGTTATTGACGAGTCAATCAATAAAGTCTATGTGGTAAACAATCGGGTACCGACATGTTCTGATGCTCTCAAACATCACAAAGATTGGTCTCGGTGGTGTCTTATACCATTGCAGGGAAGGTAATGGGCAAGCACATTCCCACAATGGAGACAATGTCTTCTGGTTGGCTACAAGTGCTATGGCTGAGATGATCGTAATCGTGGCCTATGTTTTAAGATGTCTACATAGTAGACAACATACAAGAATGCAGCTATGTTTAAAATGTAGATATGTTGTCTCTGCAATGACTCTCTCAGTGACAGACCTAGAAAGCAAAACGCTTGGAGAATTTACCTACTTAGGTGAAGCATGCCTCAGATCAGAAGATCTGTTGCCCCAATATACTTCATCGAATTCGATGAGATAGAAGAGACATGTGAGATAGACCAGCCAGAGACTGCATTGGGTTCACTGACAAACCTAGTCAGTAAGCCATCAGCAAGGCCGAGACTGTATACAAAGAGGCATCAAGAATAGAAATGTGATGTACGGATGACTCAAAGTAGACGAGGCCAGGACCATCACAGCAATGACCGAGTACTATGTGCAGTTGTTCGTAAAAGATCTGTTGAAACCCAGAAACTCATTCCATCAGGATGGGGGAGATTATCACGGTAGGAACACCTAGCTCGTGCTATACCAATGTTGATGGTGCAGCAGCCTTTTCCCGCCAACTACCTGAAGTCAAGAAGTCAGCGTTCGCCGGGTTGCCGTTTAACACTGCATCAGTCTCAAGACTACACATGCTTGCATTATTCGGATACTCGATGTCCTATATGCAGCTGGCACTCACACAGGCCCTCTCTATAACATTCATAGCTGCTGTAGGGATTTTATGCCAAATGCTTCCATATCCTTTCATCTCGGGCAGTGGTACGACACTAACTGATGTAGATTCGAAGATGCTTATCCAGGACATTCTCTCATTTAGTCTCCCATAAATAGACAAGGCCAATGCTGATGAACTGGTGACCATTATTCACGAACATGTACATACCATATAGCAGTAGATCGAAATGTGGGCCAGGTGTTGCTGATCATCGATCCATTGGGACACGAAAAACTTCATGCTGCATGTCCTATCAGCAGAACACCGCAGTCTCTAATATTTTTGGTGTCAGACGCTGCCGGCGAGGCGGTCGATAGCAATGATTCCTGGAACAATGGAATCTGGAGACACTGAAGAAGATACCGAAAGCATAACTGATTAACTCAAGATTTCCAGGTCATCGATGACATTATAATGGACAAGACAATTCAGCTTTGCAGAGTACACACCCATCATAAGACGTCATAATCAACTACGCGCTGTGTAGAATGACATCTGATCATAATGAATGATTTCATGAATGACGTCACGAACGCATATTTGAAGACGGTCTGTGTTGTTGTACAAATTGTTTGCTTTTACTATTTAATAAATAATAAATCTGTTGAATATTTTGAAACTAATTTGACTGGGCGCTGTTGCTGCCATAGGCAGCAACAGTAACAGTATGGCAGCAACACCACCCAGTCAAATTAGTTACAAAATATTCAACAGCTTCCCCGTATAGTTTTCAGGAAATTGATAGCTAGGGCATTCGGGGATCGATCAATCCCAACACAGCGATGTGTGGGTGGAACTTAGCTAGCTAAAAATGGAAAGGTTCATTGTCACTTCTTTCAAAAGTACATGTGTGAGATCTCACCAGATATTTGCTACCTTGTGAGGCTTCTATGCTTCAGCTGGAAATGTGGATTTGCCCTCCTGAAGACGATATATGATAGACTGACCCTTCAATCTGGATGCTGGTGTGCGAGTATAAAGCTGGTATGTGCTATCTCGCTAATGTGGCACTGGCATGCAGTCTCTAATTGTGAGCCATTTAAAGCTATCAAGAGAAACTTCATTTTTCACCTAAGAAACTCAGATTTTCATCTACAACCGAGTGTTCACCACAGAAACGTAGTTTCAACTCAGATAATCAGATTCATCTCAAGAAACAGTTTCAACTCAGAAACTCGAGTTTCGCCTCGTGTACTCCTTCATTCACCTCAGGAACTCTATCCTCAGAAACTTCATCTTCAGGAACTTAACCTTTCACCTGAGCTTGAATTTCTTTCCAGTCAGGCTCTGTGCTCTTTTATGGAATTTCTTACAGAAGATCCATGTTTGCAATGATTTAGATGCATACCCCTTGTGAGCAGTTTTGACAATTTAATCCTGTTCCGAGGGAATTCCAGAAATACTGCCATATTCACATGTATCGGCCTCCATCCCGGGCATTGAATAGGTGCTCAATAACTTCCACTCTGCCCACTCTTCTCTGCAACTTGGTGATATTCAGACACAACTGACAATTTCCTGACTGACAGTAGATCCGTGACCAAAACTATTGCCTTCTGAATAGTCAGAATAACCAGACGTTTACTGTGTACAAGATTTTCACACAAAAATTTGATTAATCAAAATTCTAAATAAAATTTCTAGAGGGTATTAACATCCGGTCCTTCCAGCCAAAGTTGGTTGAAATCGCTCAAGCTGTTGAGAAGCGATATGACAATTTCCAGTAAATTTTCATAAAATCTAATTTTCAACCAAAAATTTGACATTAAAATTTAAAATTCTGAATGGACGATCTAGAGCCTACCACCATCAAATTCTTTCAACTAAGTTTGGTTGAAATTGGTCAAAATGGTAAAGAGAAGCAATTTGACAAGTTCCAGTACATTTTAAACAAGAGGCACAAGGGCCTGTGGCACTCACCTAGACCATTAGCATTTTAACCATTTGCATTTAAATAGATAATTTTCGGAAAATCCAAGATGGCGATCCAAAGAATCGACCAATCAAATTCTGAATAGGTTCTAGAGACTACCATGATAGGGGCACTCTAGCTAAATGTAGTTGCAATATATTAAGCAGCTAAGGAGTAGCAATTTGACAATTTCCGGTACATTTAAAATAAAATGTAAGATTTCAATCCAAATAATTGACGATCAAAATTCTGTATGGCAGTTCTAGAGCCCATCACCATAGGATCCTTTCAGCCAAATTTATTTCAAATCAAGATCTCACCCTCAACAAATGAAGAATTAAAATTCTGTATGGTAGTTTTACAGCCTATCACGACAGGATCCTTTCAGGCAAATTTGGTTGAAATCGCTGAGAATGGTAAGAAGCAATTTGACAATTAACGAAACTTTTTTCATAAAATCTAAGATTTTAACCCCAAAAATTGATGAATCAAAATTCCGACGAAGTTCTGGAGCCAAATTTGGTTGAAATCTCTCAGAATACTATTGACAAGAAGCAATTTGACAATTTCCGGTACATTCCTCATATCATCTTAGATTTTCCCAAAACAATTGACGAATCAAAATTCTGAATGGAAGACCTTGAGTCCATTACCACAGGGTCTTTTCAGCCAAAATTTGGTTGAAATCGCTCAGAATGGTAAGCAGAAGCAATTGGACTATTTCCGGTACATTTTTCATAAAATCTCCTATTTTCACCCCCCAAAATTTAGGAATCAAAATTCTGAATGGAAGATTTGGAACCTACCGCCTTAGGGTTCTTACAGCCAAATTTTGTTGAAATCGCTTAGAATGATAAGAAGCAATTTGACAGTTTCCGGTAGATTTTTCATCCAACAAATTCTGAATGGATGTCTGGAGCCTAAGAACATCCAAATTTGGTTGAACTCGGCCAAGTGGTTAATGAATAATGTTTTAAAGCAAAAGTTGACGGATGGTCGCCACGGCATACGCTGACTTGGCCATTCAGGCCAGGTGAACTAATAATGAATGAGGTTAAGTGTCCTCCTTTGGTGCTGTCAAACTTCTTGTACAGGACTCTGCCTTTGGTCAGCAGCTCATTAATTGATCAGGATGGATGCAGCACATATAACGAGGAGAATACCTCAGGGTCAGATGGTGGAGGACGTGCCATGTAAGATATTGATGTTACTGAGGAAGTATCATACCTACAGCAATAGGGTGCACCTTCACAGCTGGGACAATGGTGTGGCTTGCACTTCCCGACGACAATCTGCTGGAGAACATTACCAAGTATTACATTAATCTCGCCTAAATAATTCTGTATAGACACCTTAAACATGCATCACTATGTAGATTAGAAATCTAGATGTGGCAGTTGAAACCACAATCTCTTCGCTGCTTGAAAGTACATCATCTTTGCAATATCGGGACAGATCAACGAGATCAGATCAATATGTTCCCACTCGTGTGCACAACAATGAAGGATGTAGAGCTCCCACAAGTCATCTCTAGGTGGGAGATCACTCAAAGCCATTCAATGGTAGATGCTACCTATGTGAACGATGAGTACATGTCCTGGCTAGACTGGTCCATGGATCCTCCTATCTGAAGGGAAGATGTTCATATGTGCTGAACTGTAATGGAGGTTTCACAGAATTCACCCTGGAGCCAGGTGGATACATGCCTGTATACGCGCCACTCTTCTCTATCATAGCCTCACCAGTTACATGTTGCCAGGCTCGAGACCCCACAAACCGTCAGACAGCCAATGTACCCGAGTTTGTGGGGCCTCGATCCTGGCAACATGCAACTGTAAGTAGTTGTGTGAGGCTATGCTGAAGTCCTGGAAAGATCACCAACTTAGTCTGCAGGGGACAGGTTCATCAAAGTGAGCACAGTGGATGTGATACCGATGCCTCTTCTTCGCAAGCGAGACAAAAATACTGCAAGAATCCAAGATGATGACCGTCCAATCATGATCTTGTATCTCTGCTTTCAGGATGCTTGTTACCAAATTTAATTTAAATTTGGTCCAATGGTTCTTAGGTCATTTACCTTTTAATGGTCAAGCTGGCAAAATGGTAATGCTCATTAGACTATTTGTGAAAATGCACCACAGGAATGAAAGGATTGATAACCGAGCCATTCCAATGGTCAATTTTCAAAGACAAGCTCTTGGCCTGCCAATGGACATTTTCTGAGAAAATTTTCTTGACAAAATTTGACGAGTAAAGGGATAAAGGAAAGGTTTACGATGACAAACAACAGACGATCGATAAACAAATTGATACAGGAAAGTTAAACAAGAGGCCCAAAGGTCCTGTATCGGTCACCACAATTGCAAAATGAACAAGGATGTCCTACCAAATTTTGGTAAAATCAGTCCAGTGGTTCTCGACATTTTAGATTTTCCATTTCCTTACTATGGTGAGATTTTGGCGCGGAAAGAATCTAAGACGGACACCAATCATCCATCGTACTAACATACATCCGCTCACATCGCTCTGTTGTTTGTGGCTGTACTTGCAGACCGTTGATCTCTTGCTATGTGAAGTAACATTACGCTAGTGGGTTTGAGGTAGCCAATCACGTCATTTATTTCTTATCGAGCAATTTTATTGGCTGTAACCCGCAGTTCATTTATATTTAGGATGTTTCGTTAACTTAGCGATTATATCATAGCTTGCAAGCACGGTACACGATACGGGAGCTGAGTGGGAGGGCGAGATTGTGCACTAGGACGATGCCAATTATCTTATCCGACAGTTTCGAAAGTGGAAAATTACAATACCCAAAGATCAATTTCAGCTTCCATCAAATAAAAAATTTAAATATGACCACCAAAAGGACGAAATCTGATGTCGGTGATGGCCATGTCTTTTAATGTAAAATCTTCCGTTGAACAAACTAGAATGGCCCTTAATACATACTCATGCTCCCCAAATTTCGGCCCAATCCCTTCAGTGGTTCGGGAGATCATTTACGTGAAAATTAGGTCATCCAAGATGGATGTTGAAGCATTAGGCCAATCACATTCCCTTAATTTTGAATAGACCCCCCACCCCCACCCCCCCCCCCCCACCAAGCAGTTTCTAAGATTTTTAAAGATGTTTCTAAAAATAATATCAAGCGGCCCAAGGGCCTGTGGCACTCACCTGGACCATTAACATTTGAACCATTTGCATTTAAATAGAAATGATGGATAGGCTTTTGGAAAATCCCAGATGGCCACCGAAAGAATTTACCAATCAAAATTCTGTATATGCTTTCTGAAGCCTACCCACCTAGGTTCCTTCCAGCCGAGTTTGAAATCTGCCAAGCGGTTAATGAGGTGTAGGCTTTTAACTGATTTACCAAAACTTCAAGATGGCCACCCAAAAATTGCCCAATCAAAATTCTGCATAGAAGGGCTGAAGCCTGCTACCATAGGGACCTTCCATCCAAGTCTGGTTGAAATCGCCAAAGCAGTTAATGAGGAGTAGCGTTTCAAATGATATCCTCAAAATTAAGATTTTGACAACAATAATTCCTAATCAAAATTCTGTATACAGGTTTGGAAACCTATACCCATAGGGTCCTTCCACCCAAACTATGTTGAAATCTGCCAAGCGGTTAATGAGGAGTAGCGTTTTGACAATTTTTACAAAATCTAACAGAATTTCTGAATAGATACCTAGAGCCTACCGCCATGGAATCCATCTAGTCAAATTGGTTGAAATATATCAAGAAGCTAAGGAGTAGCATTTTTGCCATTTCCAGTAGGTAGATTTTTAATGAAATCTAAGATTTTCACAAAAAAGATAGATCAATCGCAATTCCGAAAAGAAGTTCTCGAGCCTACCACCATAGAATCAGTCTAGCCAAATTTGGTTGAAATATGACAAGTAGCTGAGGAGTAAGATTTTCACCCAAAAAATAGCTCAATCAGAATTCTTAATAGAAGTTCTAGAGCCTACCAGCATAGAATCCATCTAGTCAAATTTGTTTGAAATATGTCAAGGCGCTATAGAGTAGCAGTTTGACCATTTCTGGTAGATTTTTCATAAAATCTAAGATTATCAACCAAAAAATTGATCAATCAAAATTCTGAATAGAAGTTCTAGAGCCTACCACCATAGAATCAGTCTAGATAGGCAAATTTGGATGAAATATGTCAAGTAGCTATGGACGAGTAGCATTTCGACAATTTCCAATAAAATGTTCATAAAATTAAGATTTTCACCCACAAATTGATCAATCAAAATTCTGAATAGAAGTTCTAGAGCCTACCAAATTGATCAATCAAAATTCTAAATAGAATTTCTAGAGCTTACCACCATGGAATCGGTCTAGCCAAATTTGGTTGAAATATTTTTCTGCCGAAAAAAATGATCAATCAAAATTCTGAATAGAAGTTCTAGAGCCTACCACCATAGAATCAGTCTAGGTTGAAATATGTCAAGTAGCTATAAGGAGTAGCATTTTGACAATTTCCGGTAAATTTTTCATAAAATCTATTGTCAACTCCAAAAAATTGACCAATCAAAATTCTGAAAAGAAAACGTCGAGCATACTAGCATAGGATCATCCCAGCCAAATTTGGTTGAAATCGGTCAAACCGTTAAGGAGTAGCGATTTGATGGACGGCCGCCATGGCATAAGCTCACTTGGCCTTTCAGGACAGTCGAGCTAAAAATCGGGTTAATGGCCGATTGGCTTTGTTTGACCAAACATGGATCTCTATGGCCTAAGGATGCTTTGTGCCAAATATAATTGAGATCAGCCCAGTGATTCTTGAGAAGTCGTTTAAAGGACAAGTTGACCGACGGATAACGGTCACTACACTACAGCATAATCTCACTTGGCCTTTAAGCCCAGGTGAGCTAAAAACTGGTCAAATTTATTCACAGGCCTTCAAGAGAGCAAAGACAGTGTAATTACCTCATTAGTGTATGGAGAGATTCCTAACAGGCAGCCTGATACACTGCAAGAGGAAGGTGTGAAGGAGATGTTACATAATGCTAACAAGATGACCACTGCCAAACACACTCATGGTGTTAAGCTACACAATGCAAACAAGCATGACAAAGTTACGCCTGATGTTCTGAAACACAGCAAGAGGTCGGCTGATCTGGACAGAGATTTTGGTGATTTTAATGACATGGATAATGAAAATGTAATGCGTACGATTTCTAAGCTGTACCAAGATCAAGAGTTTGATGGAAATACTGATGGCAATGAACTTAAGTTGACAGAATCAACAAATCTGCGGCCAAAAATTAATGATGATGCGTTTGAAAGATTACGATACCACTTATTCCATGACCAGTCTGCAGACCTGTTCATTCCAGCAAAGGATAACGATGATATGGGTTTGAACGACAATGAAAGGCCTGCAGAGCTCCCAATTGAAGGTAAAACGTTTCTAAGTTTAATTGATCACAACAGAAAGCAAACTAGCAATATGGTAGATGACATACCTGTCAAGCTGGAAGACAAAACCTCTGACTATCCAGAGCCGGATTATGATGAAGCAGATATAAGGGATCCAGGTGATTATGATTATGATGATGACATGATAAGAGACACATTGAACATATCAGTCACGGTTTTCACAAGCAATAAAGGTAAAGGTGCTGTTGTGACAACTCCAAAAACATCAAATTTTGAAAAAATACCAAATAACGGTGATGAAGACATAGTGAATGAAATAAAACATGTGTATACTGTTCAAATTGGATCCATGAAAACAAAGGCTGGATCTCCTCAAATGGAAATAGGTACTAGTGATGAACAATTCTATATTGCGGATGATGATCTTGAAATTTGAACCAGGTACATGAAGCTGTACATCACACATTCAGTTATACAGTTTTACTGCATAAGACTTCTTATAAAGCATAAGCCTTTTCCAAGATTTAACCTTTCAATGATTAAAATCTGGCAAAAAAGAAATTTAAAATTCTTGCTTAGTGAATATCTACCAAGACTTTTTGAAAATTCACCACTCGAATGACTGGTTCGAGCCATCAAATCAGCCATTCCAGTAGTCAAATTTCAAGTCTTCTCTTGGCCCGCACATCGCTTGACCATTAACTGTATGACTACTAAATGCCTCCAGCCAATTAACTTCAATGGGCCATAACTTCGGAGCTACTGAATATTTTGAAAATTTGACTGAATTTGTTGGTGGCTTACAACTTTCAGTCAAATTGATTTCAAAATATTCAGCAGGTTCAGAACTATGGTCCATGGAAAATGCAGTCTTCAGAAATTCAGCAGGCAGACAGGTAAACGGTTAAAATAATATGTATGGTTGATAACAGTGGAGGTTGGTTACATTGCTGCTATGTGTTAATTATTGCATAGTGACCAGAAAGTAACAATCGAAGGGACCAGTTAACCCCTCTTGTGTCAATAGCACCTCAAAGCACTCAAAATGCCACTCATAAATTAAACGCTTTAATGGTAAATATTTTTTCAAGAAAATTTAATTTCCTTTGCAGTGAATGCCCATTTGCAAGTCAAGAAGACAATTTTTGTAAATTTATCACTGGAATAAACAAAAACTGCTTTCTGTTGTCTTACAAATACATATTTTTCAAAACCACTGCAGATGCCATTTTAGCCTGCTTGACCAGTAAAAGGTTAATGGTCAAGACAATATACACGTTTCTGCTTACTCAGTGCCCACTATTTTTTAAGGTTCACCACTGGAATGACTGGCTCAGATGAAGTAAATTTTAAAGAATATCAAGAATATAGTCTTCTCTTGGTCAGCAAATGGCCATTTCTCAAGACCTCAGCAGAGGCCATTTCTGGCCAGGCTAACCATTAAAGGGTTAAGTTGACACAAGAGGGGTTAAGATACCTGATATGTGATTTGGAAGATGATTTACCGAGTCATTAGTGCCACATTTGGCAATGTGTTAGTCACTATATATATATATATATATATATATATATATATATATATATATATATATATATATATATATATGGATGGACATTTGTGAAATTAACACACGACAAAAGAATGAAACATACAAGTGAAAAGCACTGTATTGAGTATATATTAATATATACAATAATAATATTCATTAGTTAAAACATCACAATTGACTGGGCGATGAAAGAAAGAATGGTGGTAATATACATATATAGTGAAATCTAATATTGATATAAAATACACCTGAACTGACCGGATGCCGGCCAATATTGTACAATGTAAATGACAGGGTCGAAAAATTCATTTTGTTCAAAGTTGCACACATGTGATGTCATTGAAATTCTGTATCGTAGCCGAGAATCAACCTTTGCTGCAATCTTCTTGCTTCTTTAACCCTCAAATTTGTTCAAGAAAATTTCAAGTTTCTCAGAAAATGTCCATTTACAGACCAAGATTACTGAAGATTTACCACTTGAATGACTGGCTCGGTTATTGAGCCTGTCAATACGGTGGTAAATCTTCAAAAAGTAGTTTTCTCTTGTTCTGCAAATGAAAATTCTAAAGACCACTGCAGAAGCCGATTTTGGCTAATATGAGTGTTAATGGGTTAGCTCAGATGCAGGCTTTCCTACTTTCTTTAGAATACCTTTTACCAATCCATACTAGTTTCCAACACAATGTTTTATTAATGATAATGATACTTGCTAGTCTTATCAGATATCTCAGAGCCAATGGATGAATCCACTTTTAGCTATGCCCCTCCCATCTCTAGCTAAGCTCCGCCCATGCTTTGCAACTGTTGGAATCGATTTATATACTCTGAATCCTGTATTCCCCAAAATCACAATTTCTGACGTGGTAACTATACACAACCTGTTGAATATTTTGAAACTAATTTCACTGGGGAGATGTTGCTGTCTACAATAAAATATTTAGCAAAATGTTTATTAAATATTTGTCATACAATGGCCCTAGTTACGTCATTCATTATGCATTCTGATTATATAATGATGTCAGCCTACATACGACATAATTGATGCCATCATATACTTGTTACTGACAGACTGGATTCATCAATTTCCCTACTGTTCACCTGTCACTACAGGTTTGATAGACTTGAGTAACAATTAAAAGAATGAGATACAATTTCCATTTATGAAATTGACGTTACACACACTTTTAACCCTTACACTGACGGTTTAAAGCCAGAAACAACAAATCTTGACATTTGCTAAAAATTTGATTTATGAATATAATTCAACTGGGAGCTCTTGCTGTCTATGGCCAGGTTCCAGCCGAATTAGTTTCAGAATATACAACACCCGCGCTTGATGTTAATGACTGCCCACCTGCCCAGGGCAAGTCATTTCTCCCACCGGGCAGATGAAATATGAAATGTACCTACCCAACCAGACATCAAAGCATGGGGGGGGGGGGAAGTATAAAATGAGAAAAACATTTGAAGATGGCTGTAGACTTCCACCAACACCTTGTCATTTCATAGAAATGAATCCAGTATGGCTAGTTACCAAGCTGATGAGTCAGATACATGTACCTCATTGAATTTGCACAAAGGCCAGAAATCTTGAAACTGTGTGAAAGCTCTTACATATTCTAAGTGGCACACATGTACCTGCAATGAGGACAATTAGATGATTTGGTGCCAGGACACTGCTTCATGTAAATGAAACTATCATACCTATACCATTTACAGAAGATTTCGAACCCCTGATGATACATGACTCGTAATGACTGACTACAAATGTATGGTAATTATAAATATTGTAGTACATAATGCGCAACAGATAATGTATAATAATGATAATAATATTAAGACACTAATGATCGACAAATAAAGCTAGTGAGGAATGATGATCAACTTGAAGAGGCGCCCTTATCAGAGTTCCCACGGACTCTTTTGGCAGGTGGCTCATCAGATTCACGCTCCAAAATAGGCGGGTCTGAAATTTAAACCACATTAACTTTGTGATGCAATCTTAACAGCTCCAAATATGCTTCCATTCAAATTACTTTAAATATAGACTAGTCTAGCAAAGCAGTAATGGACTAAATATACTATTGGAATGACTGGCTCGGTTATCGAAACAGTCATTCCTGTGGCAAATTTTCAAAAATAGTCTTCTCTTGGCCTGCAAATGGACATTTCTCAAGACCACTGCAGAAGCTGTGTTTGGCTATGAGTGTTAAAGGGTTAATTTACAATAACTATAACTGTGTAATGTATTTCATATTATTCATTATAATAAACTAAAACCATCAGATATTGCACTCTTGCTTTCTGGTTTTTGTCACATTGTAATTATTTTCCGGATTCTTCGGATCGTACTGAAAGTTGTGGAATCTTAATATATGGTTACACCATGTCTTGTGTCTAAATCTAAGCTAAATCAGACCACGAGATGGTGTTTTTTTAAATCCAAATCATGGCCAAAGTATGGAAATACTCTTTCGCTATACAATGATATACGATTCAGTGTTGTACACACACACATCGACACACGAGCTACAGACCTGAATGCAATATATCCTCCTTTTATTGCCGAGGGTAAGTACATTTTATAATAGTTTCGGAGTAATAGACTGCATAATTACAGAATAGGTGTTTCTCATACATGCCTCAGCCTGTATTAAGCTCCTTATGATATCGTAATGTATTACAGTATTATAGAAGAAAAGGCTGATGAAGTGAAGTGCTTGGATGATACTATTCAGTCATAAACATGATCATAGCAGGCCTCGATATTTCAGAATTTATAAGAACCTATTTTTTGGTCCCTTGAACTGTCTTCATACGAACCTACCAGAAACGCAATCTGTTCTGTGAATACACCAAGAAAAGATTACTTTTGAATGACTGGCTCGGTTATCGCACCAGTCATTAAAGTGGTAAATTTTAAAAGACGTCTTCTATTGGTCTGCATATAGACATTTCTAAATACCACAACAGGAGCCATTTTGGCCGACTTAAACGGTCAATGGTCAAGTAGGCCTAAACTGGCCTATGCAGTAGTCTGGAGGAATATATAATATGTAAGTCTAGAGTATTTTTTGAAAATTGACCACTGGAAAGGCTGGCTGAATAACTGAGTCAGTCAAACAAAAAGCCACTTCAAAAATTCATTTCTCTTGAAAGACCTACAGATGGATATTCAATGAAGAAGTACTAAGACTCTCTAAACCAAATTGGACCCTTTAAATAACCCTCGATTTTGTTCAAGAAAATTTCTCATAAACAATGTGCATTTGTAGACCAGATAACTTTTTTGAAAATTTGAGGAAGTCATTCCAGTGGTAAATTTTCTAAAATAGTCTTATCTTTGTCTGCAAATGGCCATTTCTCAAGACCACTGCAAATGCCGTTTTTGGCTGATATGAGTGATAAAGGGTTAAAGGTGCGTATTCACACCAGCTGAATGCCTGAAAATAAAATTGTTAAAATTATATACTCTTAAGAGGCTTAATTTGTGTGCCTAGATGTAATCAAATGAAATATATCTTAACATATGATTTCACTCAACATAAATTAATATAAATTTTAAGTTATGAAATTGAATTAGAGACAATATTAATGTATATGGAATGAAATTATATGTTAATATTTATTTTGTTTCATTATATCTAGGCTCACAATTTTAGCCTCTAAAGTATACACTTTTAATAATTTTATTCAAGCATATTGTTGTGAATATGCATGCACCTTAAAGGATTAATATGGACAGGCCATCCGTTTATCAAACAGAACTACATAATACATCAGTTCTTACCCGTGTCGCTAGACGCATGGTTTAATGCGAGCAGAGCGATTCTTCTTTAAGACATTTTTAATCACTCCAACCATGGGTGGAAGCTTGACCATAGGATCCTACCGAGATGTGCCAATTTTGGGGTAAACAACTAAACGGCACCAGCAACATTGTTTTCAAATGACATTTTTTTCAATAACTCTACCATGTCTACTTCTACAGCAGTGATCTCCAGATATAGGAGGATATTTGTCCACGGTGTCCTGAAGATGTATGCAAATTTTGGGGTTGAAAGCTAAAACGTAACAGCAAGATTGTTTCTGAAATAGACGCTTTTGACCTCGCGTCAGTCTGATTTTAAAATACGTCAACGATGCTGGTATTGGATAAATTTGTACTTGTTACATACAGATTGCTCTTTACAGCATTAAAGCAGAAAATTGACAGATCCCTGGAATTGTAGAGTGATCCATACCATCATGATTGTAGTACCGCAGAGAATATAAAATCAAACAAATTTTCACAATATTTATTAGGATATTTAATCGCCAAGAAGTCAAAACATTTGCTTATTTAATGTCCATTTGCACGAGTGAACATTCTTTTTAATTTATCGTTATCGAGCCAGTGATTCCAATGTTACATTTCCAAAAATAGTATTCTCTCAAGAGGCCTCCCAATTGACATGTCTCAAGAACACGAGGCAATTCACCTTTCCATAGTATCCATCCATCATCTGACGTCATAATCAGCTAAGCATTATAAATGATTCTATATGGCCCCGTCTTTAACTCTTAAAAAGTCTTGACACATTGCAAGAATTGTATGTCATTACTATTTAATAAATATTCTGTTGAATATTTTGAAACTAATTTGACTGTGCGCTAGGCAGCAACAGCACCAAGTAAAATTAGTTTCAAAATATTCAACAGCTTACCTGTACAGTTTTCTGGAAATTGATAGTCAGGAAGTTCTGAGATCGATCGATCCCAACACAAACGAGGTGTGGCTGGAGCTAAGCTAGAGATGGGTGGGGAATAGCTAAAAATGGAAAGGTCCATTGTTGGTCGGCTTGCCAACTAAAGGATTAAGGCACCACAGATTACAGCAACTGGCTGATGAAGTAAACAGCAACTCCTGTTTGAATTTTGCCATAAAACTACCGCTGAAACACAGTGATCAATCCAGATCAGTTAGTGTCCTAAAGCAATAAGCGTTACTTATCCGTATGTGAAGAAGGCCTATGGATCACGGGATCAGTGGTTAATTAATAGCCTTGCGCAGCCATCTACTGCACAGCAGACTACAGATGTTCTGCTATCTACTCCTGCTCAACATGTTACCGCTGCACAGCCATCTTCTTCTGGGGTGCGTTCAGGAACACAAAAAACGTTTTCTGTTACGTAACAGTGTCCAATAATGTCGCCTTCCTGAACTCAGTCCTGCCCACCACGTTACCACTGTGCTGCTTCCTACTCCTGCTCACCATGTTACCACTGTGCTGCTTCCTACTCCTGCTCACCATTTCAACACTGTGCTGCTTTCTACTCCTGCTCAGCATATTACCACTGTGCTGCCATCTACTCCTGCTTATCACGTTACCACTGCTGCTTCCTACTCCTGCTTACCATGTTACCACTGCGCTACTCTCTATTCCTGCTTAGGCTTGCATGATTTTTCTATATAATCGTGAAGTTCGATTTATTTTTCAAATCATGATTTTACGATATAATTGAGGAAAATTCAGAAAATCGTCAAAAATGTCATGTTTGTTTAAAATCTGGTGTGAAATTTTCTCGCATTTAACAGTACATAAGTGCAATTATAATCGCTTCGCACCCATGTTCATTGTGTTTATATCCCGCCGTGCCATGCACGCGTCGAATAATTACTAATACAAAGCACTATGATAAGCAAGCTAACAATAGTGAGGTAACACCGTGTCATCGAGAAAACCAGCTAGTTACTCCGTCGAATCACCATATAATTGCCTTTCTTTCGCTGCAGACCCCGAGTCTGTACCGAAATACCAAGTATATACTTAGTTGCAGTGTTAGGCAATAATCAGTGAACATAATTCTTTTTAATTCTAGAGTTAGCAATGTCAATCAATAACAAGGTTAGGTGTAATAATTTTTCCTTTTTGATGCGGTTGTCATGTCTAATTAAAGAAAAAAATAAAGCATGCCAGATTGTTATATTTTGAACTCTGCGTTCTGTTGATTATTCTTTAAAAGTGTATATCGCAACTATAAACTCAGCACAAGTTCGCTCGATCCGCTATAGGATGAGTTTAAGCAGTCACTCATGTAGCTACTCGAAGCCACCGTCCTATGTATGTGGATAGAAGGAAATTTCAATTTCCCTTTCTCCGAGATCTAACAATACTTACCATTACATTACTCATTGATAATACAGCTACCCTGAAGGAATCCCAACAACCGGGTACCCGTCGGCCAGAGCCACGCATATTGATTGCATAGCTGCCAAACAAGGGAATAACCCATGGCTTGCCTCCGTGGAGCTGGGAGGCAGGGTCAGTAATATAATGGTAAGTATTGCTAGATCTCCGAGAAAGGGAAATTGAAAATTCCTTCATTCTCCTTTGATCAATACTTACCATTACATTAATCATTGATAACACCAGATTTAGTAGGTAACCTGGCGGGAAGGGGCAAGCCATACAAAGCCTCTTTTGCCCCTGGAGAAAGAATGTAGACCTAACCTTGACGCACGGAGACCTAAAAGGACTGACAAGTTTTGGGACCGAATCACATTCGCATCACCGCTCCCCACCCCACCACCCCCAATCCCATTTCTCCTAAAAAAAAGGTGCAGAGAACTCACGAACATGCATCTCGCCTGAAAACACAAATGTGCAGAAGGTTAACAGTTCTTGACACATATAAGCCTGGGAATGAGCATGAATATATAAGATGAATAATCATGATATATAAACATAATACAAAAAACTGTCAAACTTGAATTACCTCATGAATTATGGATTCCAGACGTGGAGCCATCAACCAAGACACCTTCGACCAAACGTGTCCCATACGGTTGAATTCCTCTCGCTTGACCATGTCTGCTCTTACTACTTTTGCTTTAAAAAGTTATCAAAAGGCGATGAACCTTGTGGCCACTAGACTATCGTTTTAAAACAGCTAAAGCGAGTGGATTGGCGGAGTCTGACATATCCCTCATATAGTAATCCGTGAAAGGACTCACAGTGCCATTGTACAACGGCCATGATGTCCTCTAACGGGACACCATTGAATTGGGGGGGGGGGGGGGGTCGAGGAGGCTTTTCCTCTAACATCGTGAGCCCTAGCACATGGCACCGGGTGCCGTCGCAATCTCAGGGGTAGTCTGAATGCATTCGACTACCCAACGAGAGATAGTATCCATGAATGTGGTGCCATATGGCTTCTTATGGCAGATCCACAGATGTCTATCACTTGACCGTCGAGTCCATTCGTTTTTTGTACTTGGTCAAAGCATGGACTGGACACCAGGCACTGGCATCACGATCAAACCTAGTTAGCTTTGGTATAGTGATCGGTTTGCCGGGATATTTCAAAGATTGATTCTTTGACATAAATTCTGCTCTTGGCAGCAGCCGCAGACCCTCTCCAGAGACAATAATTCGGTCCCTCTCTGCTGAAAGTACATGGACCTCACTGCGCCTTCTTGCTGAAGCTGCCAATAGAAAGACCACCTGAAGAGCGAGATGCTTTAGACTAACCGAACCCAAAGGTTTGAAAGGCCAGTACATTAAGCAGCAAAGATAGACTCCAGGCTGGAATGACTACCGGTTGTCTCGGTCGGAGATTGCTCATTCCCTTCACCATCACATTCAACTGGGCTGGACTATCCCTGTTGGCTAAACAAGGGATAACTGATGCCAAAGCTGACTTGTATCCAGCAATTGTGACAGGAGCCAGTCCTGTAAAGACCAGCTCACACAGTCTGCTATTTGCTGAATAGTGGATTGAAAGGGATCAATACCCTTTCCTTCACACCACTCTGTAAATTTGTTAACCGTGCGGTTATATGACTTGAAGGTTGACCGCGTGGCTGCCATGAAACTCGAAGCCTGTTGAGAAAAGCCTTCCGACGTGGACCGTTGTTTGATAACATCCATGTAGTTAATTTGAACATCTCTGGCCGCTTGTGTAGGAAGCGGCCCTTGGCCTGGGAGATTATGTTCGGAATCTCGGGCAGCTGTACTGCATTGTCCACCAGCAGATCCAGAAGATCCGTGAACCACGTCCTGCTGGGCCAAAATGGCGCTATTAGCAGGACCAGGCACGGCTCCTCCCTGATCTTCACCAAAATCTTCGGCAGAAGAATTGTGGGCGGATACGCGTAAGCGTGCGTACCTCTCCAGTTTATCACCAGAGTGTCTGTATCGACGGCATTTGGATCTGGAATCGGCGAGACATAAGTCATGATTTGAGCACTTTCCTTTGTGGCGAACAAGTCCACATTTGGTTTGCCCCAATACTTGAAGATCCTTTGTATAACTGGAGGGTTAAGACCATTCTGATGGCAGAATCCTGTCTGCGAGACAAAGCATCCACCAGAATGTTCAATCGCCCAGGAATGTGAGCTGCTTTCAAAACAACTGAGTAATTCCTGCACCATTGAATCAAGTGCCACACCTTCATACACAGTGTGGGTGACCTGGTCCCTCCTTAGCGATTTATGTATGATACTACTGTCGATTTGTCCGACCGTATCAATATCACATTGCCCCTGACTTCTGGAAGAAACTTTTCCAATGCCAGTTCCACTGCCATCATTTCCAACAGATTGATATGCAGCTGACTCTCTTGGAGAGTTCATGTGCCCGAAACCTGGTGTTCTCCGTGTACACAGACAGCTGGGGTGGGGCAGGTGAAGCAAAACTCCTACTAGGAGATTCTGATGCTCCTTCCACCATACAAGGTGCGACATTATGGCTCCAAAACTGGTACCAGCTTTGACAGGGGTTCTGTTCTCTGCTTCCACAGAGACATCAGATACAACTGGATAGGTCTTCACATTAGAGCATCATACAGGATTACCTGCTCCATGGACACCATCATGCCCAGCACCTGAAGAAACCTCCTCGTCTGAATGTGATTTCCCAATCGAAAACTCTTGAGGATGGCTAACAGAGATACCACTCTTGGCTCTGACGGGTAAACCCTGCCTTCCTAGAGATCGAATCACATCCCCAAATAAACGAAGTGCTGAGTGGGCGTAAACTCGGATTTCTCTTTGTTGACTATCCAGCCTAGATCTGAAAGCAATTTCAGAGTCAGAGCAGTATCCACTCCTAACCTGGCTGGCGTGTCCGCCTTGATAAGCCAATAATTGTCTTTGAAGGTGTGAAGCACCACATGTTCTCTTCTGAGAAACGCTGTCACCGCTAGGATCACTCTGGTGAAAACCCTTGGGGCTGTCAACAGGCCGAATGGCAGGACTACAAACTCCCATACCCGATTCTGAAACGCAAATCTCAGAAACCTGTGACAATACCTGTTCATTGGAATGTCGAAATATGCATCTTTCAGATCGATTGACGCACACCACATTCCTCTCCCCAATCCTGCCATTACTGATCTAGGAGTTTCCACCTGGAACCGAGGCGCATGGATAAACCAATTCAATGGCCTGAGATTGAGTATGGGTCTCCACCCATCCCCCCCCCACCCCACCGACACCCGTGCTTCTTGGAGGATATATTCTCACCCTGTATTATGTTTGATTTCTGTGCTAACGTCTGAGGGTGGTGTATGACCATAACAGGCGCCGTCGGGTCATAGGGTCTCAGTATATACCATATTAACAGCTATATGTTGCACGTATATTGTTAACCATCTAGCACTAAAGTCAGACCGAAACTACCTCTGCAATTATATAGGAAAATATCCATTTGCAGACCAAGACTATTTTTGAAAATCTATCACTGGAATGACTGGCTCGTGGTCTGCAAGCAAATGGACTGCAGGAAATGTCAATTTCCCTTTCTCCGAGATCTAACAATACTCACCATTCTGTTACTTCTGATATACAGCTGGCCTTGACAGCGGCTGTAGGATTATAGACTTAGAAAGCTTTACCGACTCCTGGGAACCGGGTACTCGGCTCCCAACTGCCGAGTACCCGTTTACCATAGAGCTCATATTGTTTGCATAGCCACCAAACAAGAGAAAACTATGGCTTGCCTCCGTGGGGCTGGGAGGCTGGGTCCGTAACAGAATGGTGAGTATTGTTAGATCTCGGAGAAAGGGAAATTGACATTTCCTGCATTCTCCTTCGATCAATACTCACCATTCTGTTACTTCTGATATACACCAGATTTGATCAGTAACCTGGTGGGAAGGGGCAAGCCATACATGCTAATTTTGCCCCTTGGAGAAAGATTTTAGACTTCAAACTTGACTAACGGAGACCTAAAAGGACCGTCAAGTTCACGGAACCGAATCACATTCGCGTCACAGTCCACCCCCCCCCCCCCCTTTTTCCTCCTAAGAAAAGGGAGAGAACTAACGAACATGTATCTCGCCTGAAAACACCAATATGCCAAGAGGGTTAACTACTCCCTGCATATTGCTTGTATTAGCCTGGGAATGAGCATGAATATATAAGATAAATGAACATGATACATATACATGATACAAAAAACTCTCACTTATTGAATTACCTTATGATAACAGGACTTCAGACGTACCGCCTCCAACCATTCACCGGTTCGGCCATCGGTGACACAAACTGGTTGACATCCTCTCGCCTGACCATGCCTGCTTTAGGTTCTTTTCTTACCAAAGTGAGAAAAGGGTGAAAAGCAGTGTGGTCACTAACTATCGTTTGAAAACAGCTAAAGCGAGTGGATTGGCTGAGTCTGACACATCCCTCATATAGTAATCCGTGAATGAGGACTCACAGTGCCATTGTGCAATGGCCATGATGTCCTATAACGGAACACCATTGTAAAGGGCGGTCGAGGCGGCTATTCCTCTGACATTGTGTGCCCTTACGCCTTGCACCTGGGGCCCAGTCGCCATCTCGTGAGTAGACTAAATGCATTCGACCACCAAACGAGAGATAGTATCCATGGATGCGGCGCCATAAGACTTTTTATGGCAGATCCACAGATGTCTATCGTTCGACCGTAACGAGTCAGTCCGTTTCTTGTACTTAGTCAAAGCACGGACCGGGCACCAGACACTGGCATCACGATCAAACCTAGTTAACTTCGGTATAATGATCGGTTTGCCGGGATATCTCAAAGATTGGTTCTTTGACATAACCTCTGCTCTTGGCAGAAGACGCAGACCTTCTCCAGAAACAATAAATCGGTTCCTCTCTGCCGAAAGCGCATGGATCTCACTGCGCCTTCTAGCTGAGGAAGCTGCCAATAAAAAGACCGCCTTTAGAGTCAAATGCTTTAGACTAACCGAACGCAACGGTTCGAAAGGGTGCTTGGCCAGTACATTAAGCACTAAAGATAGACTCCAGGCTGGAATGACTACCGGTTGTCTTGGTCGGAGATTGCTCAGTCCCTTCAACATCACATTTAACTGGGCCACCTCTGGACTATCCCTGTTGGCTAGACAACGGATAACTGATGCCAAAGCTGACTTGTATCCAGCAACTGTGACGGGAGCTAGTCCTCAAAAGAACAGCTCACAGAGAAAGTCTGCTATTTGCTGATAGTGGATTGAAGGGTATCAATACCCTTTTCTTCACACCAGTCTGCAAATCTGTTAACCTTGTTGTTATATGACTTGAAGGTTGACCTCCTTCTCGCAGCCACGATTAAAATCAGCAGCCCGTCGAGAAAAGCCTTCCGACGTGGAACGTTGTTTGATAACATCCATGCAGTCAAAACATTTCGGGACGCTCGTGTAGGAAGCGTCCCTTGGCCTGGGAGATTATGTTCGGAGTCTCGGGCAACTGCACAGGGTTTTCCACCAGCAGATCTAGAAGATCCGTGAACCACGCCCTGCTCGGCCAATACGGCGCTATTAGCAGGACCAGACACGGTTCCTCCCTGACCTTCACCAATACCTTCGTAGAAGAATGGTGGGTGGGTACGCGTAAGCGTGCATCCCTCTCCAGCTTATCGCCAGAGCGTCTGTATCGACGGCATTTGGATCTGTAATCGGCGAGACATATGTCATGATTTGAGCATTTTCCTTTGTGGCGAACAAGTCCACGTTCGGTTTGCCCCAATGCTCGAAGATCCGTCGCAGAACTGGAGGGTTGAGGGACCATTCTGTTGGCAGGATTCTCTGTCTGCGAGACAAAGCATCGGCCAGAATGTTCAATCGGCCAGGAATACGAGCTGCTTTCAAAACAACCGAGTAATTCCTGCACCATTGATACACAGAGTGGGCGACCTGGTCCCACCTTGGCGATTTATATATGATACTACTGTCGAATTGTCCGACCGTATCAATATCACCTTGCCCCTGATCATCGGAAGGAACTCTTCCAACGCCAGTTCCACTGCCATCATTTCCAACAGATTGATATGCAGCTGACTCTCCGGGAGAGTCCATGTGCCCGAGACCTGGTGTTCTCCCAGGCAGGCACCCCACCCTTCCAGCGATGCATCCGTGTAGATGGACAGCTGGGGGCGGGGTAGGTGCAGCGAAACCCCTAATAGGAGATTCTGACGCTGTTTCCACCATAGAAGATGCGATATTATCGGCTCCAAAACTGGCACCAGTTTTGACAGGGGTTCTGTTCTCTGTTTCCACAGAGACATCAGATACAACTGGATAGGCCTTCGCATTAGAGCAGCGTAAGGGATAACCTGCTCCATGGAGACCATCATGCCCAGCATCTGAAGGAACCGCCTCGCCTGAATGTGGTTTCCCACTCGAAAACTCTTGAGGATGGCTAACAGAGACACCACTCTGAGCTCTGATGGGTAAACCCTGCCCTCCTCGAGGTCGAATCGCATCCCCAAATAAACGAAACGTTGAGTGGGCGTCAACTCGGATTTCTCCTCGTTGACTATGCAGCGTAGATCTGAAAGTAACTTCAGAGTCAGAGCAGTATCCACGTTCAACCTGGCTGCCGAGTCTGCCTTGAGCAGCCAGTCGTCTATATAGGTGTGTAGCGCCACGTTCTCTTTTCTGAGAAACGCTGTCACCGCAAGGACCACTCTTGTGAAAACCCTCGGAGCTGTCGACAGGCCAAATGGGAGACTGTAAACTCCCATACTTGATTCTGAAACGCAAATCTCAGAAACCTGTGCCAACTCCGATTCATCAGAATGTGGAAATATGCATCTTTCAGATCGATCGATACACACCACATTCCTTTCCTCAATCCCGCCATTACCGACCTCGGCGTTTCCATCTGGAACTGAGGCGTATGGATAAACCAATTTAATGGCCTGAGATTGAGTATGGGTCTCCATCCCCCCGTGCTCTTGGGGACAAGGAACATGTTTGAATAGAAGCCTGGAGTGTTCCGGTTTGCTGGTTTTATTGCTCCCTTCAGAAGCAAACCCGACACTTCCTTTTGAACGGCTTCTAACTTGTCTGGCTCCCTTGGTACGGGTGTCCAGACAGGTGCCAAAGACAGATTTTGTGGCGGAAAGTCCCACCACTCCGGCATGTAACCCTGGGATAACCATCCCAGGACCAGACTGTCTGACGTCACACCTCGCCAGGCCTCGACGAAACGCATGAGCCTTCCACCCACCATAGACGCCTCGACGTCTAACGGGGTTGTCCGGCTCGCAGTCCGCCCCCCCCCGCCCCCCATCTCTTAACGAGAGAGTGAGAACCATTTCGTTCTAGGCACGACGGGTATAACTGGCACCGCTGTTCCTGTCGCACAGGTGCGGTCCAGGCGGATATGAAGGGAGCTTGCGTACCCTCAGGTACGCTTCGGCCCCTTCTGTCCGCCCTTTGAGGCCTTACCCTTACCCTTCCCCTTGCCCTTCCCACCTCTAGGGCGGTCAGGAGCAACATTGGGGAGGGTAGGCGCCTCTACAACCTTCCTGGGTTTCTTCGCCGGCGGCGGCTCCGAGAACCCAGCCGAAACAGAAGTCGCAACAGGCCTGGCTTTCGCCTTGCTCTTATGCTTTTTCTGTTTCTTTGAAGGCTGTCCCGTTAGCGGTTTGCCCACAGCCCCTAGTGTGTGCGCTTGCCGCACTAGCTCTAGCTGTAGATTTACCGCTAACCGATTCTGCGCAATACTGGCGGTGTCCTCTAAGATGGCCCGCGCTTGGCCACCAAAGATGCTAGGCCCTGTCAGGGGCGTCCCAAGAAGACGTTCCCTGACTGCCGTAGCCGGACGCATATGGTCAATGACCATTTGCCTCCTGGACTTCGTCACTCGCGCTTGCACCCTTGCCAATGCGTCCATTGACAGCCTGCCCCTGCTTCAGCCCACACCGACTGAAGTAGACGATAAGAGTGATTGACAGCGCTCATCGCTGCCCTCACACCCTCATCGCATAGGGCCAGGACTTCTTCCTGGTGTACCTGGGACTTATCCACTAGTGCCGGACCGGGACCACCCGACCCGGCACTCTGGACGCCCAGTACCCATCGGTCATCCTCCGTGACCGACGGGACTACACCATACCTGTCGTATTCACCCCGCGGAATACGACATCTTGCCCGCACCTCCCTGGAGGCCGCAGGGAGCTGACCCTTGGTCATTAGTTGTTTGCTATAAATAGCATCCAACAAATCAATGAACCGTGGATCCAGTCCCACTGACTGGATCTGGGACGCGGGCAAAATCCCCGTCCTAATCGACGCAACCGACGGACGGGGCGCATCTTCATCGGCCGTGGCCGAAACCACAGACGGGTCCACTCTGGCTAGCCACGCCAGAGCATCTGACCAATCTACCTCCGAAGAAGATACCCCCGCAAACACGTCACCCGTTGACGTGCTCACGGGTCTGCCAGCCACGGCCTCCCGGCAAGGAGCCACGGCTGACACGCCAGGCACTCCGCTACCACACGGTTCCGCCGCCACCCCATGAAACACTCCGGTCCATGGGGTAGGTCCGCACGGAAAACCGTACGGACCCGTAACAGTCGCGGAACCATAGCCGGACACGGGCGCCAACGGCACCCCACGTCCGGCTGCCGGACCAGGCGAGATAGGTGAGTACCACGCCTGGCCCGGCACACCCGTTCCCCTGACGGCTGGTGACAAACCAAGCCGCGCGGAACCAGTGCAAGGTAACGGATTGGCCTCAGCCGCAGGCGGAGCCGCTGACCTGGCTTGCGCCAAAGCAGACAAATGGAGGCCGGTTCTGTCCAGGACGGAATCAACCTCCATATTCTCCACCTGCGGCTTCACTCCGAAGAGCCGTCACTAGACGAGTCAACCATGGAGCCGTCCTGGCGGACGGCTCCCACACCTGACGGACCGGCCACCGCTACTGGGCCACCCGGAGGTGGCCGCAGAGAGACAGAACCCGTCTGGCCGAAGCCAGACGGGACCGCCAGGGGGCCGTACGAGACGGCCCCCTCGGTAACCAGTCCAGAATCCTGTCCGAGGACAGGATCCGTACCAGGCATGGGGAGAAACTGCCCCCCAACCGTTGGTTGCAGGGACGACACCAGCGTGGGCAGAACGCTATGCAGAAAACCCTGCATAGCCGGACCAAACCACGCCGGCGGTGCCATCTCCGCCACCTCCAGCTGGGGACGTGGAGCACCCCCACCGGCCGAACTGGGCGCTCCACGATTTCCTCTCGGACCGCCTGACCCCCGCGTCAGACCCAGCCAAGTCCTTCTGGGCAAGGAACTTAACCATCGTTTCGACGGACCACACTGCACAAACATTACACATATGATCTATATTACACAGGGCACACCTAAAACAGACATGGTCCTTGAACATTACACGGACAAACTTATGGCAGTCGTCACATGATGGCGGGGCTGGCTTGGCCTATAAAATAAGCACAAACCTATAATAAACAAGCGGAACGAGACCCGGATGGAAGGCAGACAATTAATTTTCAAATATTTTGACTCATAAATTAACCGTAACCTCCCCGCACCCCACCCCGCCACGTTACAACAACGATCGCATTGATTATGACGACAAGTACGCGGCGGGCACAACACACCCATAATAGATCCTCCAGGGTGTGTAACGGCTCCAGGAATCATATCGCATAGCATTCGGGGTATATTTACTAATCAATATAAATTATACTCCTAACGAAAGCAGCACGATATGTGAAGAAAACAACAAAATGTATAACAAACTGCTGTCTCACACGGTAAAACCGCAGACCACACATCTACTCAAGAATTTTGAAACCACCGATCATTGCAAACCGATCGTGATCGCACGGAAACTTGATCATTCTAAAGTTTCCGGTACCATTTTTAGTACGCAGCACCCAGAATAAGATGCGCGAATTAATGAAAAAATTTGTCTTCACATAAACATCCGAGCGACCGGGTGTGACGTCACCCGCTCGGATTCTACGGAGAACGACGTCAGCCGATATTCGTGTTAGAAATACCGTAGCAAACACCTATTTTCATATCTGCCGATTGCCTGTTGGGGTTAAAGAAGGCGATCGTCTGGCATATATCGTTGTTAGCACACGTCCCAGATTCTATGGGGTCAGAAATTGGAACATGCGACACAACGAAATTTAGAGACCTAAGTCTTTTAACTATGGATAATAAAGAACAATACAACCTGGTTGTCTTGGGCGGTATTCTCCATAGTCCTTAGTTAATCCTTTCAGAACACACAAACTATCACTGATTAAAGACTTAGATTATTTAAAACACTAAAATCCTTAATGCAAAAAGCATGTATTGCTCTTGTTGCTATGCAAACAAGAATGAGCTCTATGGTAAACGGGTACTCAGCAGTTGGGAGCCGGGTTCATGAACAAATTTGAGTGTTAAAGTCTTAATATAACTCTTCTAGAATTTGGATATTTCTAACTTATCCTTCCTACTTTTTACAGGGGACTGATAGGCGATGGCTTCTAAACGGACTCAGTTTTTCCTGCTACGGCTAATGGATTTACTAATGTGGACTTTATAAAAATAAAAATTTAATGATCTGTGTTAGTGTATAATCTAATTTCTATACGGAAACAGTATATTTGAAGCAAAACATGATGATGTACGTGCGAAACATGATCAGCTACTACATACATCAATGGGTGACATGATCAGCTACTACACACATCAATGGCTGACATAGCTATGCCGGTGGCTGTTCTGGGTCGACTGCCGACTGTTATCAAACCATATTCCTGAGGGCTCAGCTAATGTACATCTCACATAAGCTCTATGTATCATTTGAGATTAGGTGGGATTTCAAACAAATATCAATAAATTTCATTTAATCTCTTAATCATACCCACACACATTTAGAAAAAACTGCAGGGATATTACTATCACCTCCATCTATTTATCTGTCTGCCCATCCATCTCTTCAGAAAGCTTTTGGTAGAATTCAATCAAAATTATTGTGTAAATTACCGATATGCTTGTGGATTGGGAGACACCGTTTACACTAGGCTCCATCCCCACATTGCGACCAAGCGTCAGGCTAAAACACCTACCACATTGGTTTACCAATCTGATTACGATGTTATTATCATCTATTGAACAATAAGTTCAGCTAGTAACACGTTGCCAAGGGAGACGGAGGTAGTTACATTGTCATCCTTGTCAAGCACCGAGTCTAAAGTCAGTGGAGACTGATATACTGTTCGTCCAGTCCAGGACGCAGGTTGCCAGGGCTCAGAAGCTACATACTAACATGTAGTAAATGCAACAAACAATATGTGGGAGAATCCCTGCGCACCTTCAAGATCCGAATTCAAGAACATTTGAGATCTATATCAAATCTCCACAAAAGTGAGATACGACACCCCAGTTGCCAGGCATTTCAACAAACCTGGACATTCACGAACGGACATGCAGTTCAGAATCATACAGGTTCTTTCATCAGACCCCCGATGATGAAAACTCCACACCATGGAGGAGACAAAAGGAATGCCATTGGATACACCAGCTCCACACAGTGGAGCCTATAGGCATCAATCTAGCGGGATAGGGAACACCCTTTACCTGGACCAACACGCCCACCATAGGCGGACACGCACAGTACGTTGTTATTATACAAAACCTAAATAAGCAAGCGGAACGAAAACAGGAATGGAAGGCAGACAAATAACTTTCAAATATTTTGACAATAAATTATAAGTTAACCCTCCGGCACTCAACATCCGCAACGTTACAACCAATATCGCGTAAGTTGGCGACAAGAACAAGAGTGGGCCAATAATACACCCATAAATTGATCCTGCAGGATGTATAAAAACCACGAACCGTATCGGATACATTCGTGGTATATTTAAGAATTAATTTCAAAATTATACTACTCAAAACGAATGCCAAACGATACGAGAAGGGACAATAAAATGAATTAACACTACTGCTGAAGAACACGGTACAGCGCCAGAAAGAATTTCGAAATCATCGATCAATGCAAACAGATCGTGATTACATGCAAAACTTGACATAATTCTAAATTTTCTGCACGCAGCTACCACGAATAAGATGCACAAATTAATGAAACATTTCCTTCCCCAAATAATCCGAGAAATAAAAGGGTGTGACGTCACCCGCTCAGACCATACGGTTGGACAACGTAAGCCGATTTTAGTGTTAAAAAAAACGTAAACAGACACCTAGTTTCATATTACTGCCAGATCGCCGCTGGGATTAAAGGAAGCGATCTTATCTGGCATATTTCATTGTAACCACACATCCCAGTTCCGGGGTCAGAAAATGGGACATACAACACACATGAAATTTTAGAGACATAAGTCTCCATATAACTAAAGAAATAAAATTAAAGAATATGACCTGAGGTTCAGTAGCTCCTTCCATAATAAATCCAGTAATACAGTATTAAGAAACAGCAGAAAGCACAGGAGAAAAACCCAAAGAAAACTCAGATTTCTCCAAGACAAAAAAGCATTTATTCTCTTGTTGCTATGCAAACAAGAATGAGTGGCTCTGGCAGTCGGGTACCCGGTTGTTGAGAACTGGGTACCCAGTTCCAGAAGCCGGTAAAGCTTTCTAAATCTAGATTCCTAGAGCACAGCTTCAGGGTAGCTGTATTATCAATGAGTAATGTAATGGTAAGTACTATCAAAGGAGAATGAAGGAAATTTCAATTTCCCTTTCTCCGAGATCTAACAATACTTACCATTATATTACGGACCCTGCCTCGCAGCTCCACGGAGGCAAGCCATGGATTATTCTATTGTTTGGCAGCTATGCAATCAATATGAGTAGCTCTGGCCGGCGCGTACCCGGTTGTTGGGAACCGGTACACGGTTCCAGGAGCCGGTAAAGCTTTCTAAATCTAGATTCCTAGAGCACAGTCTCAGGGTAGCTGTATTATCAATGAGTAATGTAATGGTAAATATTGATCGGAGGAGAATGCGCAGTATCTCCCCGTCTACTAACATTAGCGTCTTTGCACTACTCTGGTAGTGACCTAAACTCATCCTACAAAGGGACACTATCAGCGGAAACTGCTACATTACATGATTTATATTTTTTCTCAGACATTTTATGTCAAATTTTGATTAAATAAATGTTGTTTATTAAACTATACGCAATATTTAGGCAGTCCCAATTAATAATTTCAAACCCCACCCCAACCCCGCGGTGATGGATATAAGTATACATTAAGCATAGACATAGGATGGTAAGAATTTTTCGCATGAAATTTATTTTCGTGCTATTTTTATCATTTCCAAGTTTTCTTGTCACATTACCCCGGTTTATACTTTTGGGAATTTGGACCTACGATTTAATTGAAAATCACAAAATTTTTACAAAATCGATCGCAATGTTTCAAAGCAAACATCCTGCAAGCCTATTCCTGCTCACCACGTTACCACTGTGCTGCCCCTCTACACCTGCTCATCACGTTGCCACTGTGCTGCCCCTCTACACCTGCTCATCATGTTGCCACTGTATTGGCCCTCTACACCTGCTCACCACGTTACCACTGTGCTGCCCCTCTACACCTGCTCATCATGTTGCCACTGTGTTGGCCCCCCCATACACCTGCTCACCACATTACCTACCACTGTGATGCCCCTCTACACCTGCTCACCACATTACCACTGTGCTGCCCCTCTACACCTGCTCATCACATTGCCACTGTGCTGGCCCTCTACACCTGCTCATCATGTTACCACTGTGTTGCCCCTATGCACCTGCTCACCACGTTACCACTGTGCTGCCCCTCTACACCTTCTCATCACGTTGCCACTGTGCTGCTTTCTATTCCTGTCCAGCATGTTACCATCTACCACTGCGCTGCTTTCTACTCCTGTTCAGCATGTTATAAGCTCCCAATGCGCTGATTTCTACTCCTGCTCGGCATGTTACCACTGTGCTGTCATCTCAGCACATTACTGCTGCGTTGTCATCTCCTTAGTACTGAACAAGCTAATTCTGCACTGTCATCTAACATGCCTAAGCACTGAAAAATTGTTTTATTTGTTGCTTGAACATGAAACTCATTCTCTCAATGTTACACTACAGTAATACCACTTAATTACCTATAGATCCAATCTGTTTGAAGATGTTACTGCTCAGGAGATCAATGTCTAAGGCATACATGTATCCAGTTTATGTTATTACAGCACAAAAGATTTATAGTGATAGTTTAACTTCTGTCCATGTAGTATCTTACCCATCCTGGTCTCTGAATCATGCCCATTGCTGTTCTGGTTATCCTCTTCTGACGAATGATCGGGAAAAGACATGTTTGAATCCTCATTCGAGAACTGTGACTGCATCGTGTTCTCCTCCGTGTATACACCAGTACCTAGAAGTAATAGAAAATGAAGCCCAGGGCTTTGACACAAGCTATCAACTAAGCTTTTGAGGCTACATAAATTTAAGGCAAGAGGCACAAGGGACTGTGATTCTCACCTGGGACATAAGCACACCACACTAGCATAATTTCACCCAAGTTTAGTTGAAATCAGTCTAATAGTTAATGAGTCTTAGCTGATTTTCCAGAAATCTGGAAAATCCAAGATGCTTGCCAGAAAATTTAAAGCAAAAGTTGACTTTGGACATGTCGATGTCGGAAAATCTGACATGGCTGAAAAATTGATCTTTGACCAGATTTCTGAATACAGGTTTAGACGCTTTCAACAAACATTAAAATCTATCATCATAGGACCATACAACACAAATTTAGTTGAAAATGTAATGGCTTAAAATGATTTTTGGTAAGTGTTTCAGAAAATCCAAGATGGTTGCCAGAAAGTTGAAGAAATCAAGTTTTTGCATACATATTTGAAAGTATACCACCATAGGGTCATTCCTGCTAAGACTGGCTGAAATTGGTCCAGCAGTTAATGAAGAGCATTCTTTTAAGGCAAAAGCTGACTGACGGACAGTCGCCATGACATAAGCTCACTTGGCGTTTGCGGCCAGATGGCTTACCGAGGGCCAAAGGGCATGTATCGTTCACCTGCAACATCAGTATTTGAACCAGGAACATGAAACATGTAACAATTTTGGCAGGAAATACAAACATTTCTGCACCAAAAATGGAAATGACCCAACTTACAAATGTGAAAATGCTGACAGGCATCAAGTGCATTTAGGTTTGAAATGAAGGAATGTGGGTACAAAATGCACAAATTTTGATATATAATTGCCATGGAACAACCCAGTATACCCATAAAATTGAGTAGTATCAAATTCCTAATCAGAATGACACATAAACGTAGATTGTCATTTTGATAGTATGACACACAAACTATCGCATTTTTTATAACAATAGATCAACTTTGACTGACTAATGTTAGCCATATTTTTCCCAATATATCTAGTTCTCTTGGAGAGATGAAAATGGCACTTGACACTAATTATGTTTGCAACCTTTTGGCACGATCCCGTTAGCGGGTCGTCATTTTTAAAAAAACTAGGCCATCCAAGATAAATGGCAAAAAAATCCAAGATAGTCACCACCACATGGACCAAATGATTTTATTTGAACAACCGGATTCAAGTCTCAAATTGATCTAAAAATCTATTTCCCTAACAAACTTAAATGGCTTTGTCACTAGTCATATTTTGAGACTTCAGAACTATACCCCCTTCAGAAGTTCAAAGGTATTTTTTCGCACATAGCTATGTCATCTATGTTAACCGCTAAACATATTGACCAACTTGGCTCTCTTGAACAAATGTCATCAAGCTTTTTCCCTTTCCCTGTATGGCCTTTCTTCAGTTTCATGTCAAGCAGTTTGAGAACATTTTTACTGAGGTTTCTAAGAATAATGCGAAATCTGACAGCTGGTGCCCAAATCGACCAATCGGCTTAGTTTGAACCTGATTGATTAATTTAATATGGAGGTGTGATGAGCGAATTGTTAGGCAAGCGAGCTCGTAACCCTAGGTTCTCGGATTCAAATCCCTGCCAGTCCGCTGTCCTGTGTTATGTCCTAAAGCAAATCACTGGGTTCTCTGCATTTTGCCAGTCTACATACATGTATGCTCTGTAAATAGGTACTGGTGATGGCATAGATATGCGCCTATCTATGTCTGCCAAATGAACATGGGGCAAGTTTAGTGCTTGGAGCATGCATTCGCTTGATTAGGCGCTATATAAAAGTGCCATCTATCTATCTATCATATGATTTGAAAGTGTCCAATTCATATTCACTAGCAATTAAAAACATATATTATCATTCCCATATTACCATTAAAATTTTTGCTAATGCTGATGGAGGCTCAGTTTTGTTTGGTCGACGAGCGCCACATTTTTTCATATCACCGCTTGAACAATGCTAAACATGTTTTCCCAAAATTTCTGCCCCATTCCACTAACAGAAAAAACAGGTCATCCATGATGGAGACAAAATCAATTAATCGGGTCCTCTTAAACAAACATTGTTTGGTCTTCCATAGATGCAATTTTTTTTTGTTCCAGCTTCAGAGATGTTCAAATGTGTTTCTAAAAATAGTGCAAAACGACCAATCAGCTTTGTTCATAAAATTTCCCATTGCTTTAGCCCGTGGCAGGAAAATAATCCAAGATGGCCACCAAACTGTTTATCTGAGTTTCAAAAATGGCAAATTTGAGCTCAGAATAGCCAAAACATATATAAAACCAATTTCAGCCTCAAAATCCATCAAATAAAAGATCCAATATGGCCACCAAACACGCTACATTTTCATTGACCAACGTGGCCATGTTTTTTGACGGATCAACTTCCCTTGAACAAACTTTAATGCCCCTTAGTCCCTAAGAATATCTCCCAAATTTGGGCCTGATCCCTTTAGCGGTTTTGCAGGTCGTTTTCGGGAAAACTAGGTCATCCAAAATGGCCGCCTAAGCATTTGGTCAATCAAGTCCTCTTGAACAAACTTGGCCTAGCTCTTGCCCTAGGATGATGTTTCATGAGTTTTGAACGCTTCCCCAAGCGGTTTCGGAAAACATTTTTAAAGTTTCCTAAAATCGGCCGAAATCCAAGATGGCCACCTGCCAAATTGGTCGATCGGGTTCATTTGAACAAACTTGGATCCCAATGCCGTAAAGATGCTTCCCACCAAATATAATTGAAATAGGCCTAGTAGTTCTCGAGAAGACGACATTTTAAATTTCCCATTGCTTTGGCGGGAAAATAATCCAAGGTGGCCACGAAACCGTTTATCCGACAGTTTCAAAAATGGCAAATTTGAGCTCAGAATACCCAAAAACATATATAAAACCAACATTCCTCTTAGACACATCATTGCCAGCATTAGATGCATCACATCTCAAGCCTCGAAATATCTCTCACAGATCCTGAAATCACTAGTTGGCCACACAGAGCACCACATCGAAAACAGCTAAGACTTCGCCACCATAATCCATTTTTAGTCCCTTGAAGTCCCTCCCACACACAAACTAGTTTCTTTCGACGTATCTTCATTCTTTACCAGCATCCCAGTGGACAAGGCTCTTCCAGTCATCCAGAGAGTTCTGGACCTAGACTATACATTGAAAGACCGGACCAGCCTCTCACCAACCCAGATTATCAGCCTCTTGAAGATCGTGTTAGACACCACCTATTTCGTTCAGAATGCCTACTTCTACCACCAAATTCATGGGGTAGCTATGGGCTCATCAGTGTCGCCAGTGATCGCAAACCTTTATATGGAATCTTTCGAGCAACAAGCACAGCCACAGATCCTCCAAATTTCTGGTACCGGTATGTGGATGACACGTTTACGTGCCTGCACCACTACAAAATCCAACCTTTCACTGATCACCTCAACAGTATCGACCAATGCATCCAATTCACCAGCGAAGTCGAAGAAGATGGCCAGATTGCCTTCCTGGACGTCTTAGTACATGCCAGTGATTCCGGAACTACCAAACTTATCGTGTACAAAAAACCCACACACACAGATCAATATTTAGATTTTCACTCTAATCACCATTTGGAACACACAAGGTCAGTTGTCAGAACTCTATTTCACCGTGCAAACTCCATCATCACAGAAACATCAGACAAAAAAGAACATCATCTCATCCAACAGTCTCTCCTAGCCAACGATTACACTTCGTGGATGAGAAAACCACCTCCCCCACCTGGTAATAAACAATCAGATGTCGAAAAACTTCCACTAGTCGGACTTCCGTACATCCAAGGCCTATCAGAACACCGTGGCAGACTCTTCAGACAACACCACATCAAAACTTACCACAAGCCAGCCAACACCTTAAGATCACAATTAGTAAGGCCCACAGATAAACTGACCACAGATGACCGCTCTGGAGTCATCTACAAGATCGAATGTGACCAATGTGAGGGGACATATATAGGTGAAACAAAAAGGCCTCTCAGCACCAGAGTTAAAGAACAAAATCAATTCCAACTCAGCTGTGGCAGAAAACACAGAATCCACAGGCCATGTCATCCCCGCCAGCAGTGCCTCGGTCATCAACATCGAGAGCAACTTATTTAAACGGAAAGTTAGAGGCCATAGAAATCTATAAGCATCAACCAACCATGAACCGAGATGAGGGCTACCGCATACCAGCAGTCTACCAGTTCATGCTGTCACATGACTCCACAAGAACTGACCAGAGTGACGTTGTCAGTGACCATCAGTTAGTGCGATGGTAGCGAAAGCTACACTCAAACAATTTCTATATCACGGAGAGGTAACTAGTTTTTCCTTATTAAATACAAAATCAATTTCGGCCTCAAAATCCATCAAATAAAAAAATCGAATATGGCCGCCAAACATGCTACATTATGATTGGTCCATGGCAGCCGTTTTTTGACGGATCAACTTCCCCTGAACTATAGCCAATGATTTTCCGTTTCAAAATAACATGTTTTCCGTTTCAGGATATATTAAATTCCGTTTCGTCACCGATTTCCTAATTTTTCAGCTTCAAATGCATCATAATGTGTTGTTATCTCCCCATGGTTACCAACAACCCTTGTAGGTATGCTTCTCCAGAGGCCAAAAGTATAATGAGGCATTGGTAATTCAATAAATACAATATTTCAATGAGGTAACAAGCAATATTAGATAGAATTTAAATCAAGAACTTATCACCCTTAAAATTCAAGCCCATCAAATTACCAATGAAACATCACATTTCTGGACTCTGGAGAACACAGTCAATCGTCACTACTGCAAATTGTGACCATGATAAGATGATTTCTGTATGTACAACATTATTTTATTTTAATAAAACATACACATGTAAAAATACATGTAGAACAGTTTGTTTTGTTTTTCTTTGACAACTGAAAATTGTTTGACAACAATGCAAGCATAACGTAAAAATAGTTCAGAATACCAACAAGTATGAACTAAAAGACAAGAACAACATTTCTATGAAAGAAATTCAAGCAGGTAAGTAAACTTAATAAACAACTTCAGAACTTAACTCCACTCAGTTTACTGATCATGACATATGCTCAAGGGAGGTAATTCAGTCACACAATTTCACTTGCTATTTCAAACAAATAGGAAGTATCTCCCTTTGCCACGTGGGCCGACAAGGATTAATATAAAGCTTCACACTCCCTTTTTTGGAAATCAATGACATAGATGTCTGCTGCTCCTACACAATTCATGTCATCTGGAAGCCATTTGCTAGTGTGGTGAATTAGTTAGACTGTTAGACAGTTAGAATCTCCCTTCCAAATCTCCATTACAACATAATGAGTTGTTTAGTGTTCGTCTCTTTAAGGCTTTCACGCCTGTCATTGAGAATATGTTTATATTGTGAGGAGTGCTCAACATCCACACTAGCAACTGGCATCCACATGGCATCAAGAGCAATGGCCGCTAGCCGTGGAAATCTCTCTCCCATTGATTTCCAAAGGAAAGAATGTAAAATGGTTCTGGTATTTCACTATGCTCATAGACAGTATAAACCTGGAATTCTTGCAGCACATCATTGGATGGTGATGCCATTCCAGGAATGGCTTGATAGTCTTCAATGTTTACTGAAAGTTTGCCAATAAGTCGTGGATCAAAAATCCTCACTGCTTTGTACAGGAGATATGCTGGATGAGCATCAATGTGTAACTGTAGCTTTTTAATTGCATTGTTGAAGGCACTGTGAAATGATTTTGTCACCTTTGACTTTTCATCAGTTTTGAGCTTTCTAAGCAGTCGATCAGTTTCTTCACCAAAGGAAGTCTTAGTTGTGCCCACAGACAGAACCTGGCGTAAGTCCTCTAATGTGTCATAAGCCTGTAGTGCGAGAGGTTGGCTTGTACCTTCAAGGAAAGTCAGTGTAGTGATCAAACACATACAGCTTTCAGATATAAAGTGAAGTTGTAACACCATTTGTGGATAGATGGTCTTATGTGTACACAGTTCCAAGTCTGTCAATTGCCCGAGACTGGTTTTTTTCACCTTTGAAGAAACCCTCATGCAAGTGAACATGGGTGGCATGGTACCTGACTGCTTCAAACCACGAGTTCCAGCGGGTTTGTGATGGCAGTGGCGGTAATTTTACACTTTCTTTGGGCAAATGTGTCGGGCCTTCCTGCCAGGTTTCTTGTACAATGCAGATGTCACCATGTTTACAAGTATAAAGACGTGCACAAAATCATCCCATTGTTGGATAGTTCCCCTGCAAGGTTTACTATGTGAGCTAGAGAGAGAACATGACACGAGCTTGGGAAGACAGGATATAGAACCTCTTTGTATGCCTTCTTGCAATATGCAGCCGAGCCTGAAACGATAGCATGTACATCTGTAAGCTGGATGCCTGCTTCAGTAACAGCTTGGATAAGGGCCAGACTGACAATTTCATGATTACATGCATCCAAAAATGTGACATCTATCAGAAAATATGACCCTTGAACACCAACAACAATGTTCAGTACACTTTTGTCTCTAATGTCTGTCATTTCATCCATGACAATGCACACCACCGTGCCAACCAGAAGCGTTTTCAGTGCAGAAAAATGTCTGAATAGACATGGTACATAAAGCTGGCGAAGTGCTTGTGGCTGTGGCAGGGCACCACCTTGCTTACAATGCTTAACAATTTTGCCCTAGATGATGTTTCATGGGTTCTGAATTGATTCCCCAAGCGGTTTCGGAGTAGATTTTTAAAGAGGTTTCCTAAAACCGGCCGAAATCCAATATGGCCACCATATTGGCCGATCGGCTTCATTTGAACAATACTTGGATCCCTATGCCCTAAGGATGCTTACTGCCAAATATAATTGAAATCGATCCAGTGGTTCTTGAGAAGAAGTCGTTTAAAGGAAAAGTTGATGGACGACGGACGGATGATGGATGGTCGCCATTCTATAAGCTCACTTGGTCTTTCAGGCCAGGTGAGCTAACAAGAGGCCATGTATCGCTCAGATGGAACATTGGCATTTCAACTAATCTTGGAGTTTTACATCAATCGGTGCCACTTCCAATGACTTTCAGTCAAATTGTTTAGTTTTTGAGATCCTCACAACAATCTCTGGGCTGCTTTTTGCAATAACGACTTTGAACAATGTTTAAGCGAATATAGATGACATCAGTGCTAACAACAGAAATTGATGACAAAGTCAAACTTGTATTAAGACACCACCCAAGGGAGAATCAGAAGGTAGTCTCTTAAGAAAGCTGGTTTCTTAATAGAGGTTCAACTAGAGTTTTAGTGATGCAATGAATCATCAATGATATACGTTTCCCTAAAGTCATGCAATTAATCTTGAAATTGGGTGAACCATGAATTGACAAGTAGAATGCATCCATACACCAAGATTGGTTAATGTATAGACAAAAGTCTCAAACTAAAGCCCAGACAAGAGTTGTCTATCATGCTCAGTGAACCGTGAAAAGTAGGTCAGGGATATGCGACACAACAATAACCTACAATGCATGCATACACCGAGTTTGGTTACTGTATTAAGACTTGAAACTACAGTTGACAAGAATAAGCTCTGTGGAAAGTTGATCACGCTGACCTACATTTGATACATGACATACCTTTAGGGCCTTATATATCCATATTAGGCTTGGTACAACTGCAAATGCATTTGCATTTGAATGCATTTGCACTTGCATAAAATTGCATTTAAATGCAATTATGAAATTTCTGATGCATTTGAATCTCATGTATTTGCATTTGCATTTGTATGAAAAGGGTTGCATTTGCATTTGAGTTTGAGTTTTCAAATGCATTTGATTTTTTTCAAAAGCACTACTTTTCTCATTTTGCATTTCTTTCAAAATTGATTGGAACTTGCAGCTTTTGTAAATAGCAGCCACAGCACCCAGTCAAATTAATTTTTAAAAATTCAACCTAATTATTTGTTAAATCATAAAAATGGTATTTCTGTTGCTAGAAATTTGTTTCTGAGATAAGCTACAGCAACATATCTTTAGTGCATAATAAATATGATTACCTTATAAATCACTATAAAATAGTAGACCTGAAATAATTGGCTGTGATTGTCTTCTCTTGGCCTGCAAATGGGCATTTGTAAAGGCCACAGCAAAGGCTGGTTTTGGCCGGTTTGGGCACCAAAAGGTTAATGAAACAATTGGACTAAAAGTTGTTGCTGCTTTCATCAATACGTTGATTTTCAGGAAAATTTATAATATTCACATGATCATCTGTGTTAAAGAACCGCAATCATCTAGCCCCAAAACACAGGTCGAGCACTTTTGACTACAGTACAATCTACTCAACCAGTACGCTCTGTATTCTTTGTCAAGATGTTTTCAAATTAATTAGAGCGAGGTTAGTAATATATCTCTGGTTGCCCAATCTATGAATAGAGTAGGGTGTTGTTAACTCAATTCATTCACACATCTTTTAATCCATTAGTTATCAGGATTGGCTTTTTGAATGTTCATTTACATTATAAGAGAATGCAGGAAATGTCAATTTCCCTTTCTCCGAGATCTAACAATACTCACCATTCTGTTACTTCTGATATACAGCTGGCCCTGACAGCGGCTCTAGGATTATAGACTTAGAAAGCTTTACCGACTCCTGGGAACCGGGTACCCGGCTCCCCACTGCCGAGTACCCGTCTACCATAGAGCTCATATTGTTTGCATAGCCACCAAACAAGAGAAAACTATGGCTTGCCTCCGTGGGGCTGGGAGGCTGGGTCCGTAACAGAATGGTGAGTATTGTTAGATCTCGGAGAAAGGGAAATTGACATTTCCTGCATTCTCCTTCGATCAATACTCACCATTCTGTTACTTCTGATATACACCAGATTTGTTCAGTAACCTGGTGGGAAGGGGCAAGCCATAAATGCTAATTTTGCCCCTTGGAGAAAGATTTTAGACTTCAAACTTGACTAACGGAGACCTAAAAGGACCGTCAAGTTCACGGAACCGAATCACATTCGCGTCACAGCCCCACCCCCCCCCCCCCTCCCCTTTTTCCTCCTAAGAAAAGGGAGAGAACTAACGAACATGTATCTCGCCTGAAAACACAAATATGCCAAGAGGGTTAACTACTCCCTGCATATTCCATGTATTAGCCTGGGAATGAGCATGAATATATAAGATGAATGAACATGATACATATACATAATACAAAAAACTCTCACTTATTGAATTACCTTATGATAATTGGACTTCAGACGTACCGCCTCCAACCATTCACCGGTTCGGCCATCGGTGACACAATCTGGTTGACATCCTCTCGCCTGACCATGCCTGCTGTAGGTTCTTTTCTTACCAAAGTGAGAAAAGGGTGAAAAGCAGTGTGGTCACTAACTATCGTTTCAAAACAGCTAAGGCGAGTGGATTGGCTGAGTCTGACACATCCCTCATATAGTAATCCGTGAATGAGGACTCACAGTGCCATTGTGCAACGGCCATGATGTCCTCTAACAGAACACCATTGTAAAGGGCGGTCGAGGCGGCTATTCCTCTGACATTGTGTGCCCTTACGCCTTGCACCTGGTGCCCAGTCGCCATCTCGTGAGTAGTCTGAATGCATTCGACCACCCAACGAGAGATAGTATCCATGGATGCGGCGCCATAAGGCTTTTTATGGCAGATCCACAGATGTCTATCGTTCGACCGTAACGAGTCAGTCCGTTTCTTGTACTTAGTCAAAGCACGGACCGGGCACCAGACACCAGACACTGGCATCACGATCAAACCTAGTTAACTTCGGTATAATGATCGGTTTGCCGGGATATCTCAAAGATTGGTTCTTTGACATAAACTCTGCTCTTGGCAGAAGACGCAGACCTTCTCCAGAAACAATAAATCGGTTCCTCTCTGCCGAAAGCGCATTGATCTCACTGCGCCTTCTAGCTGAGGAAGCTGCCAATAGAAAGACCGCCTTTAGAGTCAAATGCTTTAGACTAGCCGAACGCAACGGTTCGAAAGGGTGCTTGGCCAGTACATTAAGCACTAAAGATAGACTCCAGGCTGGAATGACTACCGGTTGTCTCGGTCGGAGATTGCTCATTCCCTTCAACATCACATTTAACTGGGCCACCTCTGGACTATCCCTGTTGGCTAGACAAGGGATAACTGATGCCAAAGCTGACTTGTATCCAGCAACTGTGACGGGAGCTAGTCCTGAAAAGAACAGCTCACAGAGAAAGTCTGCTATTTGCTGATAGTGGATTGAAAGGTATCAATACCCTTTTCTTCACACCAGTGTGCAAATCTGTTAACCTTGTTGTTATATGACTTGAAGGTTGACCTCCTTCTCGCAGCCGCGATGAAATCAGCAGCCTGTCGAGAAAAGCCTTCCGACGTAGAAGGTTGTTTGATAACATCCACGCAGTCAATTTGAACATTTCGGGACGCTCGTGTAGGAAGCGTCCCTTGGCCTGGGAGACTATGTTCGGAATCTCGGGCAACTGCACAGGATTTTCCACCAGCAGATCTAGAAGATCCGTGAACCACGCCCTGCTCGGTCAATACGGCGCTATTAGCAGGACCAGACACGGTTCCTCCCTGACCATCACCAATACCTTCGGTAGAAGAATGGTGGGTGGGTACGCATAAGCGTGCATCCCTCACCAGCTTATCGCCAGAGCGTCTGTATCGACGGCATTTGGATCTGGAATCGGCGAGACATATGTCATGATTTGAGCATTTTCCTTTGTGGCGAACAAGTCCACGTTGGGTTTGCCCTGATACACAGAGTGGGCGACCTGGTCCCGCCTTGGCGATTTATATATGATACTACTGTCGAATTGTCCGACCGTATCAATATCACCTTGCCCCTGATCATCGGAAGGAACTCTTCCAACGCCAGTTCCACTGCCATCATTTCCAACAGATTGATATGCAGCTGACTCTCCGGGAGAGTCCATGTGCCCGAGACCTGGTGTTCTCCCAGGCAGGCACCCCACCCTTCCAGCGATGCATCCGTGTAGACGGACAGCTGGGGGTGGGGTAGGTGCAGCGAAACCCCTAATAGGAGATTCTGACGCTGTTTCCACCATAGAAGATGCGATATTATCGGCTCCAAAACTGGCACCAGTTTTGACAGGGGTTCTGTTCTCTGTTTCCACAGAGACATCAGATACAACTGGATAGGTCTTCGCATTAGAGCAGCGTACGGGATAACCTGCTCCATGGAGACCATCATGCCCAGCATCTGAAGGAACCGCCTCGCCTGAATGTGGTTTCCCACTCGAAAACTCTTGAGGATGGCTAACAGACACCACTCTGGGCTCTGACGGGTAAACCATGCCTTCCTCGAGGTCGAATCGCCTCCCCAAATAAACGAAATGTTGAGTGGGCGTAGATCTGAAAGTAACTTCAGAGTCAGAGCAGTATCCACGTTCAACCTGGCTGCCGAGTCTGCATTGAGCAGCCAGTCGTCTATGTAGGTGTGTAGCGCCACGTTCTCTTTTCTGAGAAACGCTGTCACCGCAAGGACCACTCTTGTGAAAACCCTCGGAGCTGTCGACAGGCCGAACGGGAGAACTGTAAACTCCCATACTTGATTCTGAAACGCAAATCTCAGAAACCTGTGCCAACTCCGATTCATAGGAATGTGGAAATATGCATCTTTCAGATCGATCGATACACACCACATTCCTTTCCTTAATCCCGCCATTACCGACCTCGGCGTTTCCATCTGGAACCGAGGCGTATGGATAAACCAATTTAATGGCCTGAGATTGAGTATGGGTCTCCATCCCCCTGTGCTCTTGGGGACAAGGAACATGTTTGAATAGAAGCCTGGAGTGTTTCGGTTTGCTGGTTTTATTGCTCCCTTCAGAAGCAAACCCAACACTTCCTTTTGAACGACTTCTAACTTGTCTGGCTCCCTTGGTACGGGTGTCCAGACAGGTGCCAAAGACAGATTTTGTGGTGGAAAGTCCCACCACTCCGGCATGTAACCCTGGGATAACCATCCCAGGACCAGACTGTCTGACGTCACACCTCGCCAGGCCTCGACGAAACGCATGAGCCTTCCACCCACCATAGACGCCTCGACGTCTAACGGGGTTGTCCAGCTCGCAGTCCGGCCCCCCCCTTTCTTAACGAGAGAGAGTGAGAACCATTTCGTTCTAGGCACGACGGGTATAACTGACACCGCTGTTCCTGTCGCACAGGCGCGGTCCAGGCGGATATGAAGGGAGCTTTCGTACCCTCAGGTACGCTTCGGCCCCTTCTGTCCGCCCTTTGAGGCCTTACCCTTACCCTTCTCCTTCCCGCCCCTAGGGCGGTCAGGAGCAACATTGGGGAGGGTAGGCGCCTCTACAACCTTCCTGGGCTTCTTCGCCAGCTGAAGCAGAAGTCGCAACAGGCCTGGCTTTCGCCCTGCCCTTATGCTTCTTCTGCTTCTTTGAAGGCTGTCCCGTTAGCGGTTTGCCCACAGCCCCTAGTGCGTGCGCTTGCCGCACTAGCTGTAGGTTTACCGCTAACCGATTCTGCGCGATACTGGCGGTGTCCTCTAAGATGGCCCGCGCTTGGCCACCGAAGATGCTAGGCCCTGTCAGGGGCGTCCCAAGAAGACGCTCCCTGACTGCCGTAGCCGGACGCATATGCTCAATGACCATTTGCCTCCTGGACTTCGTCACTCGCGCTTGCACCCTTGCCAATGCGTCCATTGACAGCACCAAGCCGTCATTAACACATGAAAGCGCCACAGGTGGCACAGGGTGGCCTGCCCCCGCTTCAGCCCACACCGACTGAAGGAGACGATAAGAGTGGTTGACAGCACTCATAGCTGCCCTCACACCCTCATCACATAGGGACAGGACTTCTTCCTGGTGTACTTGGGATTTATCCACTAGTGCCGGACCGGGGCCACCCGACCCGGCACTCTGGACTCCCAATACCCATCGGTCATCCTCCGTGACTACACCATACCTGTCGTATTCCCCCCGCGGAATACGACATCTTGCCTGCACCTCCATGGAGGCCGCAGGGAGCTGACCCTTGGTCATTAGTTGTTTGCTATAAATAGCATCCAACAAATCTATGATGGATCCAGTCCCACTGACTTGATCCGGGCCGCGGGCAAAATCCCCGTCCTAATCGACGCACGGGGCGCATCTTCATCGGCCGTGGCCGAAACCACAGACGGGTCAACCCTGGCTAGCCATGCCAGAGCATCCGACCAATCTACCTCCGACGAAGACACCCCCGCAAACACGTCACCCGTTGATGTGCTCACGGGTCTGCCAGCCACGGCCTCCGGGCAAGGATCCCCGGCTGACACGCCAGGCACTCCGCTACCACACGGTTCCGCCGCCACCCCATGGAACACTCCGGTCCATGGGGTAGGTCTGCACGGAAAACCGTACGGACCCGTAACAGTCGCGGAACCGTAGCCGGACACGGGCGCCAACGGCACCCAACGTCCGGCTGCCGGACCAGGCGAGATAGGTGAGTACCACGCCTGGCCCGGCACACCCGTTCCCGTGACGGCTGGTGACAAACCAAGCCGCCCGGAACCGGTGCACGCTAACGGATTGGCCTCAGCCGCAGGCGGAGCCGCTGACCTGGCTTGCGCCAAACCAGACAATGGAGGCCGGTTCCGTCCAGGACGGAATCAACCTCCATATTCTCCACCTGCGGCTTCACGGGCCGCAGCAACCTCTCCTCCTTGTCTTCAGACTCCGAAGAGCCGTCACTAGACGAGTCAACCGTGGAGCCGTCCGTCCGAGGACAGGATCCGTACCAGGCATGGGGAGAAACTGGCCCCCCCCCCAACCTTTGGTAGCAGGGACGACACTAGCGTGGGCAGAACGCTATGCAGAAAACCCTGCATAGCCGGACCAAACCATGCCGGCGGTGCCATCTCCGCCACCTCCAGCTGGGGACGTGGAGCACCCCCCACCGGCCGCTCCACGATTTCGTCTCGGACCGCCTGACCCCGCGTCAGACCCAGCCAAGTCCTTCTGGGCAAGGAACTTAACCATCATTTCGACGGACCACACTGCACAAACATTACACCTATTGATCTATATTACACAGGGAACACCTAAAAACAAGCATGGTCCTTGAACATTACACGGACAAACTTATGACATTCGTCACATGATGGCGGGGCTGGCTTGGCCTATAAAATAAGCACAAACCTACAATAAACAAGCGGAACGAGACCCGGATGGAAGGCAGACAATTAATTTTCAAATAATTTTGACTCATAAATTAACCGTAACCTCCCCGCACCCCACCCCGCCACGTTACAACAACGATCGCATTGATTATGACGACAAGAACGCGGCGGCATCAAACACACCCATAATAGATCCTACAGGATGTGTAACGGCTCCAGGAATCATATCGCATAGCATTCGGGGTATATTTACTAATCAATATAAATTATACTCCTAACGAAAGCAGCACGATATGTGAAGAAAACAACAAAATGTATAACAAACTGCTGTATCACACGGTAAAACCGCAGACCACGCATCTACTCAAGAATTTTGAAACCACCGATCATTGCAAACCGATCGTGATCGCACGTAAACTTGATCATTCTAAAGTTTCCGGTACCATTTTTAGTACGCAGCACCCAGAACAAGATGCGCGAATTAATGAGAAATTTTTCTTCACATAAACATCCGAGCGACCGGGTGTGACGTCACCCGCTCGGATCCTACGGAGAACGACGTCAGCCGATATTCGTGTTAGAAATACCGTAGCATAACACCTATTTTCATATCTGCCGATCGCCTGTTGGGGGTTAAAGAAGGCGATCGTCTGGCATATATCGTTGTTAGCACACGTCCCAGATTCTATGGGGTCAGAAATTGGAACATGCGACACAACGAAATTTAGAGACCTAAGTCTTTTAACTATGGATAATAAAGAACGATACAACCTGGTTATCTTCAGCGGTATGCTCCATAGTCCTTAGTTAATCCTTTCACGAACACACAAACTATCACAAATTAAAGACGTAGATCTTTTGTTTCACAAAAAACCCACTAAAATCCGTAATGCAAAAAGCATGTATTGCTCTTGTTGCTATGCAAACAAGAATGAGCTCTATGGTAAACGGGTACTCGGCAGTTGGGAGCCGAGTACCCGGTTCCCAGGAGTTGGTAAAGCTTTCTAAGTCTATAATCCTAGAGCCGCTGTCAAGGCCAGCTGTATATCAGAAGTAACAGAATGGTGAGTATTGATCGAAGGAGAAATATAGATGGCAGATGCATACTCAGAATTTCAGTACCAGACATGTGCCCAAATATTCAAATGCATTTGCATACGTTACAAACACTTGCATTTAAATGCAATGGCGCTAGGCTGCATTTGCACCATTTACAAACATTTGCATTTGCATTTAAATGCAATATCCTGAACTTGGACCCAAGCCTGATCCATATACCAAGTTTGGTTATTGTATACACCAAAACTCTTGCAACTACAGCCCAGAGAAGAATAATCAATGATGTTCAGTGAACCATGAAATGATGTTCAGTGAACCGTGACCTACTTTTGGCAAATGACACACCTTTAGGTTGTGATGCATTCATATACCAGGTTTGGTTACTGCATATATAACTCTTGAAACTACAGGCCGGACAAGAATAATTTAAGATCTTCAGTGAACCATGAAAAGTATGTCACACTGACCTACTTTTGATACATAACACACCTTTACGACATGATGCATCCATATACCAAGTTTGGTGACTATACATGTACGTGAAACCCCTTAAAAATATGGTTCAGACACAAAATCTGGGAGGGATGCATGCACAGATAGACAGTCGCACAGACAAGCGATTAGTATATAAAACCCATCTGCGGTAGTATACATAAATACAGCTTTCCTGTATAGTAACCTTGAAATGGTTGATTATAATTCAGGGTTCCAAGTATATAAATTCGGATTCCAAAATATGTACAAAGTGGGAAGAAATTAGCTAGAAATGGGTGGAGCATAGCTAGAAATGGATCCCTTTATTTTAACAACCACATGACCACACATTACTGACCATGTTCTTCACATTGCCATTGGTGTTTATTGCACAGGCCTTCCACCGTAAGCAGGATAACCGAATTGTGAGTTGTGACATTTATAATTTCTACCAAGAAATGGATGACTACAGATGATGGCGAGAAGCTGGAGCTGACAAGTGGCTATAGTTCGTTTCAGAGAGTAAGGATTGAGTCTAGAGACCAATATGACATAAGAGATGATTTGTGGAAAATGAGAATCGATACAACTGACTGTCAGAAACAAGAAAATAAATAGCGTTAGACAACAGATCGCTGCTCATCTAGCAAAGAAACGCAGTCAATTAATTTCAAAGTACGTAACAAATTATTTTGTAACTAGTCTTTAGTTGCGACTAGCAACCAATATTTAACTCTGTCCATCAAACTGTTGACATTCTGGACAAAGCCACCAATGCCATGAATCCCATAATTATAGTTTGTTAGACTTGTATTAAATATAAGTAAGGATTGAGTCTAGAGACCAATATGACATAAGAGATGATTTGTGGAAAATGAGAATCGATACAACTGACTGTCAGAAACAAGAAAATAAATAGCGTTAGACAACAGATCGCTGCTCATCTAGCAAAGAAACGCAGTCAATTAATTTCAAAGTACGTAACAAATTATTTTGTAACTAGTCTTTAGTTGCGACTAGCAACCAATATTTAACTCTGTCCATCAAACTGTTGACATTCTGGACAAAGCCACCAATGCCATGAATCCCATAATTATAGTTTGTTAGACTTGTATTAAATATAAGTAAACACAGTAAATACAGGGTAAGACAATCCCAATAAGATTTACATGAGCATGGTTTAAAACTGAAGACATATTTTGAAGGTGAAGCAATAATACTGTATTTAACCCTTTAGCACTTATACTATTTCAAGAAAATTAAATTTTCTGATTGAAAATGTCTATTTGCAGACCAAGAGGCTATTTTTGAAAATGTATCATTAGAATGACTGGCTCGGTTATCGAGCCAGTCATTCTAGTGATAAATTTTCAAAAATAGTCTTCTCTTGGTCTGCAAATGGCCATTTCTCAAGACCACTGCAGAGACCATTTTTGGCTGATATGAGCGTTAAAGGGTTAACTAACTGCCATGACTGCAATACACGCAGCCTAAAGTTTATACATAATTCAGTGATACAAAAGATATATATATATATATATATATATATATATATATATATATATATATATATATATATATATGCATGCCATACCTTGATTG